>JAKTPU010000022.1:0-178869 GCA_030556285.1 Lipomyces yamadae | reverse complement strand
TTTTTTTTTTTTTGGCTATGTAGCCTTTTTTGTAGACGTTAGGGTTAGTTAATGTTTATGTGTTTAATTCTCTTTTTAAATAATACGTCAAATGCGAGCCTTACTATTAGGACAAACAAAATATGAACCAAATATATATATGAACCAAATATATATACAAACCGAACAACCTGTCAAAACAGAAACACCCAAAAAAAAAAAAAAAAAAAAAAAAAAAAAAAAAAATAAATAAAAAAAACAAAAAAAAAAAAAAACACAATATACTCTAAAAAAAAAAAACAAAAAAAAAAAAAAAAAAAAAAAAAAAAAAAAAAAAGAAACGCCAGGATTTAATATATGCTGTTTTCGAAATTGTTTTATACCACTCTTGCTGCCTCAAATCCAGTCGCCCGGCCCATGGTGCTCACACGGCGCATGGCCGGATTCGAGCCGACCGACACGCGTCGCTCGGCTTGTAATTCTGTCTTCATATCCTTCTTGGCCATGGATTCGTTTGGTAGAATGATTGCTCTGTCCAATGCATAAGGCAGGCCTCGATGACGACCACGGAGCTGTCCAAGGCACCAAAAAGTCAGTCACACGAAAATCTTGGACGAAACTAAAAATCAAAAAAAAAATTAATGGCTCACCATCATCGCTATGATTACGAGTTTACTCAACACAGAAAATTGGGCCGAAAACGACGTAAACGTGTTTGGATAACCTAAACTCAACCCAACCGTACCATAGGCGCTGACGATCTCGAACAAGACACTAAAAATGGTGAATGCAGGATTGTTAGGGTCTTCAATTTGCGGTCCCTCTGCTATGCAAATTATGAATAGGCCAAGGAAAACGTACCATAAATCGAAGGATAACTGTCGACGGAGATGGTTGGCTAATAAGGAATGGCTCTTTTTTTTTTTGCGTTTATTCTTGAAGCGTGGTCTTGACCTTGTCGAAACCGCCGACGGACGACGCTGTTTTTCGGCATCTTGTGGTGCGATCGTGGAAGACAAACGACGCACTCGACCATCAGCACCCGAAGCTTCGTTACCGATGGCCCCGTCCGACTCGTGGTCAGAGTCCTCGTTCTCGTCCTCGTCCTCGTTCTCGTCCTCGTCCTCATCAAAATCATCGTAATTGTCATAGATGCCAAGTGATTGTTCCTCGTACACGTTTGTCCGGCGAACACTGATGGCAATAGGCAATACTGAGATATACATCATCACGAGATAACTAACCTGTACCGCCGGATGCAATTGTGATATGTCCACAACAGAAAAGCCTGCGGTCCTGGTCGAAATTGCCTGAAACAATCCGTCGAGGACTTGCTGACCGGCGCTAAAGGACTGAAGCACCGGATTACCAATGTCTAAAATAATAAATAGGATAAGATCGACGCCGTTGAGAATCACGAGGACGGCAAAAAGCCACCATGTTGGCATGGATGGAAACAGAAGCGTGAAGCACCGACGGGGATGATCAAGCAAGAACAACAATGACTCTTGCGTGGCTGAGGCGGTGGGATAAAGTTTTGACAAGACCCAAATAATAAACCGCAACATAACCGGAAACCCGGTATTTCCTATCACGACCAGAAAAGCCAACATTAACAAGGGGAAGACGGCAAATTGGAACTGAGCCATGGACGTCGGTACGGTAGTAAAACCTACGTCCATAAATGAAGATAGAGTTTGGAAGGCAGCCCACCAAGCCGGCTGTTGGGCGTAGCTCTCCACGACCGGACGGTATTGACTGGACCTAATTATCCACGGGATCAAGCTAATGCTGCCTAAAATCAGGAATCCCAAGAAATATACGATCAGCACAATTGCCAGTGTGCGCAGGGCACGATATTCCACGCCACCTAGCTCGTCCCGCTGGGCGTCTGTGAGACCAACAAAGGTTGAGTTGCGTGCCATGGTAGGCTCGTAAGACAAGTATGGCATTATTCCCAATGACTTTCGTGACACAGCCGACCGCCTCGAATTAGGCGACCCGTCTCTCTTGCCCTTGAGCGTTCGCGAAACGATCTTCTCCAAGCGTTCCATGGTTGCTGTCCGATGGAAGAAAAGGTCGCCGATTGTGTTTTGTCGTTGTGTTCGATTGGTGGCACCTGACCTTTCTGGCGCATCGATTGTGATGGCGCGTTTCGTGATCTTGCTCCCTAAGTTATCAGTATTAGCATTGGAAGAGCCGTCGACATTTGATTTTGTTGGTCGCAGCGTAGTGTCCGCAAGATCTTCTTCGTCCTGGCGGCGATGTAGGTCGGCGGCCTCGAGACCATCAGAGGACCGAGTCGCGGTTGACGTGCGACGTCGGGAAAACGGTAGATTGTAACGTATGCCTCCGGCAATGGGGGAAGCGAAATGGATTTCTGTACTTCCGCGGCCTTTCGCTTCGGCGGCGGCCAATTCGGCCTCGAGTTCCTGTTCCTGCTCCCGGGGTGACTTGACAACAAACGCAGGTCCAGTCTCCAGATAACTGTACGAGTTACTGCGTTGGTGATTACGCGGCGAAGGCAGCTCACCGAAGCGAATGTCACGATTAACGAATACGGGGTGGTTGGACGGATGAATGACAATTGAATGCGGACTTTGGTCACGGGCACTGCCGTTATCGGACGACAAGGACTGACGGCGGCCCCGGTCTTCGGAAGACGACGAAGGCTGATCCCCTAGAAGGATTAGCAACCGCACCCGATGGTGTAGTAGTAGTATTATAGAATGAATATGCGTACATTCGGGGTCCTGGGCAAGCTCAAACTCTCTGATTTCATCCTGGTCACTGGATGTGCGTTCATGATTAGCTGGGCTCGCGGAACCTCCATTATATCCGGGGAAGTTTGATTCAGTCATTTTGGCGGAATGCAAGATTGTGATTTGTTTTCCCTTTACACCGCCGTTGCTCTCGAGGTCCAAACCATCTCGACCACGGCTCCGGGCTTTTCGTAGCCGGTGATCGAGCCAAGATTTTCGGGCAATGTCTTTGAACTCTTTCTCGAACCAATACAGTCGCAAAAAGACTAGAAACGCGTTTATGGTGATGGGGTTCGTGAAGAGGGGTATGATATAGAGAACGACTTGCTGCCAAGTCGTCATATCGTTAAGATTGACGGTGTTGAGACCGGCTTGGGTGGATGCGCCAGAGGCAAGAAAGAGGGCGTCGATATAGGCGATATTACCGCCGGGATAGATCATTATTGAGCCGATAATGGTTGAGGCCATGATGAAAATCGCTGCAGAAGTTAGTGGAAGGTTTAATAAAAAATTGACAGATCCGATACGGACCATGGAATAAGATGAACCGTGGCTTGACAATCGAGTAGCCGACACTCAACAGAGAGTCTGTTAATTGCTGTAGACGCATTGTGCTGTTTGGTTGGGCCAATTTTGCCTTATTGCCCGCAAGAATAAATTAATGGAATTGCATGATCAGATCCAACACATTAGGCCGCCAAAGAAAGTGCCAGGAGAAGGCGGTCCAACGGATGGTTTTTTTGTGAGTTGTATCGAACGAGGATGGTTTAATGCTAATATTCGATATGTATACCTGCAGGCGGTAGCGAGGGAGGTGCAGCCGAAATGGAAAAAGTGTCGGTTTTTGCCTGTGTGCACAACTCAGGCGTGGCTAACGGCACTAACATTACTGGACAAATTATTACGGACATATATATTTCTTCAGTACTTGTAAACTACTAGCACAATAGAGTAAATATAAATTTAAGTATACAGCTGGGTTATGACTTCGGTATTCGACGTCGGACAAAAAAAAAAGAAATCAATAAAGGATGAATCCCGCAGGAGCCACTAGAATTAAATTAAAAAATAAAAAAAAATAATTGATTCGACCCAGGATCGAACTGGGGACGTTCTGCGTGTTAAGCAGATGCCATAACCAACTAGACCATCGAACCAATTGATGTAAAAACGGTACACGCAATCGGCACAAACTCAAACCGAGACGATCACGTGATCATAATTCCCAGAATCGTTCGACAGGACCCGTGCTCTGCTTTGTTATCTGATGACCTCATTCACTTATCAGTAATTAATGCTGCCGCTACGAAACCCTTGCGTCCACTGTGTTGGCTGGCCATTGTTGTTGTTGCTTGACTCGCGACTGACTGAGGCATGTGATGGCACGTGCCCGCTTCAGTCAACCAGGGTAAGGGCCTGCTGACAGTGGGCCGGGCCGGTCGCCGAATCAGAACCGGGCAAGGTGCCACACGCGCTCTTGCTGGGCCCTGGACGAGGCTCGATTGGCCAACGTGGGCACGCGACCGTCTGCCGTCCTGGCCAATCGCAGCTGGCGAGGCGCGCACACGCGAGCAGCGCGCGTGCGCGTGCCTTGGTTGGGACTTCGCCTCCGCGCGGCTCGCGCGACTTCGCGGCCTGGGGCGAACTAACCAGGGCTAGAAGGCAAAAAACTAACAGGCTTTTGCTAATCTGATCTCATGTTCGAATGCTAGTAGTGGGCCCGTAATTGGCTGAGCCCAGGGTCCGGCTGGGCATGGTTGGCTGGCTTGCATGGCTGCACACCCTTTTGGCCATACTCAAGGAAATTATGCATGTGTATATACATATATATATGTATATCTAGACCTTCCTCGTCCTCTGTTCACCATTCCCCCGGTCATCAAACAAGTACCCCTACTACCCCTACTACTGCTCCAATGACGATGGCTCAGTCCCCGTCCAGGACATCGTCCCCAACGTCCCCAGTTCAGGGCATGCGCTCTCCGGCTGGTCCTCTTATCACTCCACCACCCTCGACCGACATCTTGCCCAACGATCCCCAGTGTGCCCCGGAAATAGCAACATTCTTCCTGCCTCCGTCCGTCACTGTAAATGACTCTAAACGGCCCCAGCTGCTGGCAAAGACTTCGTCCTTCACCGACGTATGTCCATCTGAGCGGCAACAACAGCAACAACAACAGGAGCAACAGCAACAGACTATATCTAATGTACAGACCCGCAGCAGCAAATTTGCCCCGTCAAAACTGCCGCCACCGCCAATGCGGTCGCGAAGGATTATCCAGATGCAGCCTGTCCTGCCAAAACCCGCGTCCACAAGGCCCGCTGCTGCGACGACAAAACCGCAACAACATCAGCAACATGCCCAGCAGCCAGTCGAGAATCCGGCTACTGGAGGCGGCGCCGCCGCTGCTCCGCCGTCAAAGTCGAAACGAGGAAGTGGCTCGTCGACGTCAGCCGCGACCCGCAAGACCGCCCGTAAGATTGCCCATTCGGCTATCGAGCGCCGGCGAAGGTCCAAAATGAATGAAGAGTTTGAGGCCCTCAAGACCATGGTCCCAGCTTGCCGAGTCGCCAGTCAAACCCACGGCGAAGCTAGTTTGCACAAGCTAGGCATTCTCCAGGCCACGGTGGAATATGTGCGATATCTGGAAGGATGCATTGGCCAGCTACAAGCCCGAGTAGAGGCCCTCGAATCGGGTAATGAGACCAGTAGCGAGACCAAACTTGATCTCACCAACCACCACCACCGCCACAGCAACTTTGACGAGTCGGACCTTGACCGTGACGAGGCGACAAAGATGGATTACGACGAAGATATGGACGAGGACGAGGACGATGAAGAGGATGAAGATGACGAAGACCATGTCCGTCACCACGACAACAATGTCCCACGGTCAGCCGCGGTTAGGGAACAACTGGATTCCCCTACTACTTCCGGCTTCGTCTATGACGACGAAATGGAGGAAGCTGGCAAGGAGGTCAGCCGTACTCTTTTGATGCTTAGACACAACAGTGATACTGGTTCCGCCTTGGCGCTGGACAACACTAATAGTGCACGGGTCGGCATAAGGGTCTGCGACTTATTGGGTTAAAATCCGGGCGTATAATGGGTGTTATTTATAGGCGTATATATTATATTTTATATTTACTATTATATTCTCATAAACGTTGGTATATCTTCTTGATTATGGGTCATGACTATATGTATTTTACTGTTCCGTTAGGTTTTCGCTAATAAGATCGAATCTGTTACTTCGATAGCCTGCATGCAACGAGTCACATAAACCCACCCTCCATTATCATCAATCATATCTTGGCCTCACCTTCGGCCACGACCTTGCCCATGATGTTGTACCGCTGGCTAAAATACGAATACCAATCATCCAACACTGTGCTCTCACCTTCATCCAACCCATCCGTATCCGGTACGGCCAGTTCAGGATCCAAACTGCTTTTGGCCAATCCTTTTGAGCCATCCTTGCCCGCAAAAACTGCGTAGGATCCTCCGGGACCGTACACTTTACTGTTCTTCGTCACATCGAAAACCGTCCCTTTTACCGCCACGTAGATCAACGGATTTTGCACACCTGCTCACAACAAACAATTAGGTCGGCTCCAGATTACACATAAAAAGTACGACGTACCATCATATTGTCGCAATTCCATCAGTGTAAACGCCGTGTCTTTGGGCGGATCCAGGACGACCGGCTCTTTAGGTGCGAAACGCGGCGCCATGATCCAGTTACCTATGCTGACGAAATGTGGTTTCCTTTTAATATCGTAGATATAGAAGCACGATCAAGCCTTACCCTTACAAACGCACATGCTTGAGTGGCCGGCTCGCACTGCAATATCGAATGACCCCTAACCCGTCACAGTATAATTTCGCAGTGGCCGATTTGGTGTTTGTACACTAGTGGGTCATAATAAAATGTGATATTATTTTACTTCTTTTAGTTTTACTTCTGTTTATATGTAATAGCAGCCAAAAAAATAGGTTCTTCATTCTATTAAAGGAAATAAATATTTGTTTGCGTTATAGGGTCAAAACAGCCAAGCAACCCCCCGTCTTCTGTAAAGACCTAACCCCAATTTCGCGCGTTTAGCGGTGGTTGCGAATATTCAAAATTTATTCGACAATAAAATTTGTACGGTTATCCCGTATCCATCCATTCGAATCCGGTCCCCACTGAAGCCAACTTCAAAGGATTTCAGGGTTGGGGGCGGGGGGGAACAGAAAGTTGAGCCGCGGTGATTTTAGCAGCATAGTTAATTAACTGAACAGCTTGAGTTATCGCTGTCGGCGGACTAAATCGATTCAGCTTCTGTGAACTCGTTCAAATCATAGATCGAGAAGCCAGTGTCTGTATCCGTTAATCCAGGCCGGAACTCATTGGAGAATTGTCAGTTTCATCGTCCTCGTCAGAACCAGACCTTGAATCACTGCTATCTCGACGATACTCGCTATCTGGATCAGTCGTGAGCCTACGACTGAAACTTCATTCCCCGATTTCATATTCAGAACGTTCTTTAAATATATTGTTAGCTAGCACCCACTGACTACTCCACGTTTCTTGGTCCGCCGTCACATCCTTATTATCTCCAATCTGAAATACTTTATTTCATATTCAGCTAGCCAGTCTGTCATTTCATCTATTCGAGACATGTTGTCATCTAAGAGTTGTACCAAAAATGCTCGCGGCGTCAAGTCCAACCCCATCAGATGAAGATTTGATGCGTACCTATCATGTATCGCATCGCTCACGACGTGAATTTACAACCTTCGACAATCTTAAAGATTTCCTTGAAGAAATGGTTGCTGCACTTATTAATGGAAATGGGCCGCAGTATCTCGCCATGCTAAACTTCACGGAAGATGATCTGCTGAAGTTGGAGAGATCTGGTTTACGAAGAGAGCTACCTGGATTCAGGGTGCTCCTAGATGAAAAGAACAGGATGGCGATTGTTAAATTGATACCCGGAATCCCTCACGAAGCAGCCAAAGTGATCTTTGAAGAAATATTTTTTGAAGAACGAGCAAGATTGGGATTACCAAGAAACATATTTGTTCCCACAGGTTCAGGAAGATATCATTTCTCAAATGATCTCAGTAAGGAGCCGGATGGTTCCTACATACCTCAAACAAGACAAGGCGCAGATCACTTCCCATCTTTTATTGTGGAAGTTGGAGTATCTCAGTCATTGCGTCAACTGCGGCAGGATGCGCGTTTGTGGCTGGAGAACACCAATGGAGAAACGAAAGTTGTTTTACTCATTTTTCTCAATATCGCAGCATCGACTCTGACAATTGAGCGATGGCAACATGCCACATCTCTCCCACCAAGAGAGACGCGCTCGGGGAGGCTATTTGTGCCGGAGAAGGTGCAAATCGTGACATATGACAACAATACTCAGCAAGTTACTGGCGATCCGCTGGTTCTGCCGATCACTCTGCTCCTTGATGTCGTTCCCTCACATGTACCTAGGTCGGAGATTTCTTTTGGCCGACCAGAGCTGTTGTCCTATGGTGTTGATTTATTTAAGGGAATTTATGGACGCAAGCAGGCGCTAAGCCTGTTTGTACATATGCACTAGCGTTAACTACTTGCCTGAATTACATTTTTCAGGTTTAAAACCCATGGGTTTGTGTATGACTTAGGGACATCTTCGTCGTACCACGGACCTAGGACGACGGTCCGTCGGGCGAAGTGAAGTCGCTGTTCATGGTTTTACTGATAACGTTTTAAGATAGGCACGGCGAACGGGCGACTGACGGAGTAATATGACGCAGTGCGTGAAATGTGGCTAAAGCCCTAACCCCATTTTCGAGCTTCCAGCGGCTGTTGCGAATATTCGAATTATTCGACGGATAAATTTTACACGGATATCCGTTATCCGTCTATTCGTAACCAGGTCCATCCTGAAGCCGACTTTAAAGGATTTCAGGGTTGGGGGGTGAAAAAACCATATGTCGGAGGGTTGCAAACTTGCCCAGAAAACATACCCCTAACCTTCTCGTGCTATAAGTGAACATGTTCACAGAAACAGATTGACTATAACCTTGAATATATACAACGCATTTTGCGCCTCATTAATCCCTTGACATCATCAGGCATTAATCCATTAGATCAACGAGCCGCATGCGTTCCAGCAGGAGCCGGAGCAGGAGCACCCGGATAGCCTGTTTGCAGAAGTCCATACACCCAAGCCGGTCCTTCATTATCCATCACCTCCTCTTTGGAATACTTCCGTAATTTAAACCCCGTGACCGTAAGAATAGCTACAACGATAAACTCCATGATGACTCCCATAAATAGGTAGATAGCCCAGCTACCTGTCAGGTCATTAAACCGGTTGATGGTCGAAGACGAGAATGCGTTGAGAAGAGAGTATAATAATCTATCGCTAAACCTGTTCGCAATTATACCAATAGTGCACTCGATTTCGGAGACAGGGATGCAGGCATGTGGTCCTATCTCTCAACTCTTGTACGCGCCAAAGAAGACCATCATTCCTCAAAATAGCATACATTCCCAAACACCTTTAGCAGAGCAAGATGTTGAGTCCTCCCTTGCCATGGTACGGCCAAAAAGCGGTCGATCTCGCCGAAGAACTGCTGCAGTTATGTCATTTAGACAGAGATGTGCTCCAGGACAGCCTGCTCTTCCTGCTCTGTATGTTTCCTAGAGTTGGGGATGACGTCGAGTATGTTACCGACGACATAGAGTGCGCGGCTCGCTTATCACACACAGTTATCGGTTTATCCAAAACCGGTTCCTCTGGAAGCTCGAGAATTAATATAAATCTCAGGCACTTGTTATAAGCCGGATATCAAACCACCAGGTATCATTTGCGGGGGTACATTGGGTCTTTTCTATTTAGGAAACACACTAGCCATATTAGGATAGTCAAAAACCTAATTAGTAAATTTAAGGTATAGCCGTATAGGTTTTAACCCTAAGGGTCTCATTTTATTGCGACTAAACTTTACGCACCATACAATCTGAAATTTATTGATGTCCCAACGAGGCTTAGCGCGGTGAGGCTCCATGATTGTCCAATTTCCTTTAAATTAACTAGCGTCGCACAGACACAGACATCAGGTGGCGTCCCATATATACGACGAATTCTTTGTCGGCCATGATTGACGTTGGCGTATAAATTGTCTGCATTGGGGATTTCTGCGGTACTGTACTGTCAATGTTTTAGGGAGTGGGACGAAGCACCCAGCAAAAATTGCCACTCAATTGCGACGAATGGCGACGGATTGCGTGCTCGAATTGGCGATTTTGCACGCAATCTTCCGGCTTCGCCTCCCTTCCCTCCGTGGCACAGCGACCTTATTCAGAAAGGGAGACGTCCATGTACACAGTAGCTTTTTTCGCCTTATCTATGGATTCTTGCGTGGATAGCGTATGTGTCAAAAAGCTGACAATTCTCGGCAGTATGTGGCTTTAAACGGAGGAGGTCATAACTATCCTGTCCGTTGGATTCGCTCCTGTGCTCGTTCTGTCTCTTTTCTTCCAGATTTTGCTGTTCTACTTACTGAGTCTAGCGTGCTCTTCAATTAGACTTGATTGATTTTTTGCGTGCAGTGGTTCATTGGTGCTCTTCAGCGCATCAACTCGAAACACACTTCGACCCATTACTCATATCCTGCATATTCCATGGAATAAGACGCCCATCTTCTGCATCACGTCGATTCCACCTATTTCTGGTTGAATTTTTCGAGGGAACTTTTACAGGCTCTTCCGGAACTGGCACTTCCGTCATCAATCGTTTTCATTCGCGAAGACAAATGGCTATCACCGCGGGAAGTGTTGTTCAAACCGAGACGACACTGGCAGCCAAACCAGCCAAGGGCACTGTAACTGGACCGATTTCGCTGGTTCACCACAGTCTTGTTACGAAGGACTATGAGCTCCTCAAGTTCCATGCAGCTGCCACTTGGCAACTTCAATTTAGCCATCAACGTCATGAGCAAGATGTCACGTCGGATAATCGATTGATCGCCTCGCCTTACAACGAAGAATTGCATCTGCTCGACCTGAGATGCTTGGATACTCCAAATCAACTGCTGGCCAAGGCATTAACCATCTTCAAACCCATTCGCGAGGATTATGCGACGGCTCCGTATATTGAATCATTCAATTGGCAGGCGGTTATCGACTTTCTGCGTGAAATCTCCGCCGCAGAAGGATACCAGTGGAAGAAACGAAGATTCTACGTTGTCACGTTTCGGTCAAAGTTGTTACCGGACATCGACCTGCAGCAGTTGCACGATCTCGATGCTCATGCGCATCAAGAGGCTGTGGCTAGTGGTGGTCTGCTAAAGTACTGGTTCGGTACCAAGAACCAGAATCACCAAAATTTGGCAACTTGTACGTGTACATTCGATGTACATTTGAGATTCTGTCAAAAAGCTAAGTTGACTCATAGGTCTGTGGAGAAGCCGGGAGGATGCGCGGGCGGGAGGTGCCGGCCCCCGGCACAAAGACGCCCAGGCCGCTACCCGCGGACTGTATGACACGATCATCTTTAAGACATTGCAACTGATTATTCACGATGACGCCTCATCGTGGGAGATTATCGACTGGACGAATGAAGAGGTTTAGACGGTCTTTTGCTTCACGAAATCATGAGCTCTATCTTAACGATGCGACATATCGCGGGCTTCGCCCGAGCACGGCTCAGTTGCGCCTTCGCCGGTTCCCATATAGTCATCACTGAAACCTTTCGCCTATTCCCAGTGGCTCGCCTCCGGAGCCCATATACGTATGTGTTATCGATATCACGACGCGGAGATTATTGCATGTTATATTCCACTCCTAGATGCTAGATGGAATGTCCTTAATATAGAAATCACCATGTAATCTTCTTTTGCGGTGGGCTGGTGGAAGGCTCGTTACGTATCTACGCGTAGGATATATATATTGCCCATCTCGATATCTACCCAAGCGCCTATCGGCTCAAATATTTATGTCATAATCAAGAAGACTCCCCTGCTGACACTTCAATAAGAGTTGCGTATTTGACCATATTTGTTGTGGCGATTGTTTTAAGGGTTATTCATGGTTCACGACTCAAAGGTACATTGCAGAATGAGCCCAAGGTGATTCTGATTATCCTGACGTCAATTTTTTTGAACTAAGTATTCAATTGGTCTAAGTCCATCCAGCAGTTATAACATGATCATCTATAGCCAGTCTTTCCTCTTCGTCAGAGCCAGCCGTATCTGAATAATCGGATGCTGCCAAGTCTCGCAACTTTCTCTCAATGATAAGAGGCACCTGTTAGCAGCCAATAGTCCCCACCCCTGTTTCCGGAATTGCGTTGTTCTTCATCTTAAGAATGGCACTTATAATCGGAAGAGCGTTTGACTCACGCATTCCATGACCAATAGCTAGGTGAACGTTGCAAAACAATGAAGATGGACGAGGACCCAAGTGAGATTTCAAACAATAATAATGTAGCCAAAAAAAAAAGTGTTCGATCAAAAAGGAAAATTTGTCTAAACTAGTTAAATAAGCCCATGAGCAAACGTGGTCGAAGACCTAACCCCATTTTCGAGCTTTCAGCGGCTGCTGCGAATATTCGAATTATTCGACGGATAAATTTTACACGGATATCCGTTATCCGTCTATTCGTAACCAGGCCCTTCCTGAAGCCAACTTTAAAGGATTTCAGGGTTGGGGGTGGAAAAACCTGGCGCAGCAGGGTTGCAAAACTCACGTGATTCAATTATGGAAGCGCGCGAAACACGCACTAAACCATCACGCGTCGTATACTACGACGACGAACAAATGCAGGTCCGAAGGGAAATATTATTTACATTGCAGCTCGTTTTCGGCACTATCAAATTTGTGTTTAATGCGGTCAGATTCGGGCTCGGCCGATTAAAAAAAAGTTCCGCGCCAAGTCGTCTGAAAGTTTGATTGATGGACAGGTTTTTGGCGGTCAACCATCTCTCAGGTACTAATTACCAACATCTTTCAGTTCCCAATCGCAGGTGAATAGCATCATTCTAGCCATCCGGCCGGTGCACACAATCGAATTGGAATGCACATTGGTATAGACAGCAAGACGAACAAAAAATCATTCTCCCATAGTGGAACCACCTCAGACTTGCCTTTCCTTCTTCAAGTATCGATATGTCAACATGTTTCCTCATCGTCCACGATCTCTCTTTGTTTCACGATGGTAGCTCGCTCTATGTGTACGATGTTAAATAAGAACGCTCCGAAACACATATCGGAAAAACCGCTCGCTGAAAGAGAGAGTACAACAACGGGCTGTAACAATGACAAATTCGATATCGGAAGTATCTGTGTTGTCATCATCGGCGGTAGGCCAAGGAACAAACCGAAAAGAAAATGAAAAGAAACCTTTTATTTGGATCCCGCAGCTTTATACAATCATCATGTCTAGACAAATTTAGCAGTGCCTTTGATCTTGCCTTGTCCCGGTTCCATCTTCGCCGACCTGGCGCCGAATTGGATCTATATAATACTGCGCGTCAGTTTTTTACTCTGAAGACTACGCCGCTCAAAAATCCTCTACTTACAGCGCGCTTTTTCTCCTCTGCCACATGACACAATCCGATTTGCCGGGCCAATTGTCGTAGCAACCATTTTCCTTCCTGGCCACCTGTCTGTCCGATTCGCAATTTCGAATCCAGCGAGCATCGTAATGCAAAGTCCACAACTTCCTCATCCAAATATGGGTACCGAAACTGTGTGTCGTCAGCTCATATCGCCCAGCGTCCCTACAAACGATCACCAACAAAATATCGTACCTCCTTGCCCCAGTTGGCGCCTACACGATCATCCCTCCCCAAATTCCGTTCATGCAACCTTCCAAAATCCAATGCCAACTCGTTCGCTAAAACCTCGTATCCACCTCGAGCAAAACTTGTCATGTGCCGAGTATAACCGGCAAACAATTCATCCGCACCTAATCCTGATATTAGCACCCGGCTTGGCGTCGAGTACTCTTCCCCTGGATCATCAGCTTTGAGTGGAGACTGGAACATTGTGCCGAGACCTCTTGATGCGAAGTAGAATGCCAAGGCGATAGAGAAATCCATCACACTATCTTTTGGAAACATCAGCTCCTGCACGCTAGCTTTGTTGTCTAGGACTTGCTTATAGGACACGTTTATCTCCACAAATCTAAAATCACACTGGCACGACTGAATGTCCGGCAAAGATGTTAGTTCTTGCCAACTTCGTCGTCCGAGAACCCGGTCAGGTGTATTGAACCCGGCCTTAATCCGGCGATTTTCAAACGCAACATTGAGTAGATCAATATGTGCTTTGTGGTCACGTAGGCACATGGCGGTTAGATACGCGAGCAGAGTGCAGTCGATGCCACCAGAGAAGAGGATCGCAAACGTGTCCGGTTTGGACCGATCGTGATGGATCGCAAGAACCCGTCGGCGAACTGCGCCGAGCAAAATTGACGAGAACTCATTAACGAGGGTATCATAGCTGTGATGGGTAACAGATATGTCAAGACATATAGGCGCGTATGGATATTTCTAAGCAAACAGTCAGAATATCTTTCAGTCTCGCGACAAAGCAAGAATCAATACCAGCGGCGCGGACAATTCATATGACCACGGTATTGCTGCAATATCCATCTAGATATCTTAGCCCAAGGTATCAATGCCACATATGCAAAAAAGGAATGATAATCACAGTGTCTAGATCTAACTTGTAAACTTCACCGGCCGGAACTTCTTGCCAGTTTGCCCGTAAAACAGGATCGGACGGTGGTAGGCTCGATAACACTATACCGTCCCTTCGTGACCGGTTGACGAGGAGACTACGTCTACCGATGCAATCTCTTGCCCACCATACGCATCGCGACAGTATGTCATAATACACGAATGCATACTCGCCTCGGACCGATTGTATCGTCTGTAAAACTCCGAACCGACCAAACAGTTGTGATAATAATGCAGTATCGTTCGTATACGCCGTACCATTGCCTAGTAGACCCGACTTGTATTCTTCCAACTTACCAACAGCATCATATAATTCGCCATTGAATTGCAGTATCCGACCATCCTGTGACTGTAGCGGCTGGGGCGTCAATGGATCGCGCATGGACAAGACGGTTGAAAAAAAAGTCAATTGGTATGAATTATTGTCCTCAGTCTTAGTGTCAACAACAATTGTATTGTAGCAATCCGGACCGCGGCATTTCAGCACCTTCTCGAGCTGTAATCCAGCAACAGTATCCTTTGCAAAAAAATCGTTGTCAATATTGGATGCCGACTCTGATCTGGGGACAAGACTGAAGAAAATACCGCACATTTGCCTGCACAGCGCGAGTGCGAACTGTAAAGACCTGCAGTACGAACCTGTCGTCTGGTCGGTGTGCTCGTCGCGGATTTGTCTGTAAATGTCTAAAACTGCCTTGATGTCGGGATGGTCCCTGTCACCCAATTTATTTTCACTTGGGAATGAAGCCTGCACAGAACCCTCGTGATCGTGACCCAACTCCCTCGCAAACCACCTTAATCGCCATTACGAACTTCAACAGCCCTTCAATCAAGTGGCAGGTATCCTACGGAAACCTACTTTTACATTGGACATACGAACACGACGCGCCGGCAGTTGAAAGGCATCGCCAGTTACAGTCAGCGTTTGTTTTATAGTGATTGAAGGCGTAAATTAGGTCCAGCACGGCCAAACGAGTTCGCCCTGAAGTCCACAGGCACGGCTTTAATATGTCCGCGCTGCAGTCCCCTGCCGAGTCTCCGCATCCGTCTGCGGACAAAAGCGTTGCTGGAAGCAGTCCGGTTGCGCCTGCCGAGTCGTCCGCGGGTTCTTCTAGTCTCGACAGGTGCGTCGACTTTTATTGCACGTCAAACGCCCATCAAGTTGGCATCTCACTCGTGTCCGCTTCATTATTGTATATTACTGTTGTAACGCTAACTATCTCTTCTCTGGAATAGCTCCCTAGCTGGTCTTACTCTGTCAGACTCTTCTGAAATGGTGTCGTTAGTTTCATCGCCGCGAGACGATGACCTCCCGGCCCCATCGCCAATGCCTACACCCCAGCCAACCGTAGGAAAGCCAAGCCTGAATCTCCAAAGTATATTAGAACAGTTCGATCCGCTATCGCTTGTGTCTGCCGCTGAACAGCGTTCCCGACCGCCGTCTCGACCGCCGTCTCGATCGTCGAGCAGTTCGACATCATTCACATTATCTAGGTCATCAAGCGCTGCTTCCACCTCCTCCAAGTCTCTCAACGGCCTAGCTAGACCAATGCATGCGCCCCGCACAGTATCTAAACAAACCATAGCACCAACGTCGTCAGCACAGGCGCGGGCGGCTGCGTCCAAAACTACGGATCAACACTCATCGGCCCGCCTGGCTGCCGTAAATGTCAACAAACAAGCCGAACTTCCCAAGCCCGAAGACCAGCCGGCCGAGTTGCCGTTTGATTTTCAACGCTTCCTCAGTCAGCTCCGGCACAAAGGCGCTGACCCGCTGTCTAGATATCTTAAGAGTTTTCTCCACGAATTCGGAAAACGGTCGTGGACGGTTAGGGAGCAAGTCAAGATCGTTCAGGATTTTCAGAATTTTATCGCGCCGAGAATGCCACTGTACCCGCCATTCTCGACCTTACCGGAGACTGAGATTGCCAATGCATTAGAGGGCATGGAAAAGTTGATTATGAACCGACTATATTCTCAGACGTTTTCGCCCGAAATTCCAAGGAGTCGTCGGACTTTTAGTCATGAGGAAGATTTGTTGCGAGACAATGTGCTTCAGGAAAAGGAGCGAATATGGTCATGGATTGAAGCGAGGCATTTGGATGTCGAACAAA
This sequence comes from Lipomyces yamadae, assembly GCA_030556285.1. Lineage (NCBI taxonomy): Eukaryota > Fungi > Ascomycota > Lipomycetes > Lipomycetales > Lipomycetaceae > Lipomyces > Lipomyces yamadae. Next base: position 162,286 of record JAKTPU010000022.1, on the reverse strand, counting down.
GCATAATCGATAGTGGCGAGCGTTTCATCTTGTTGGCTGAAGACGGTACGTTCGTTTAGTCATCTCCTTGCTCCTTATGGAACATTCGCTAACATGCTAACCAGAACTTTCAAAAATCAACAATTATCGTGCACCAAGGGACAAGATTATTTGCATTCTGAACTGCTGCAAGGTGATTTTTGGCCTTCTGAGGCAGACCAAGACGGAAGAATCGGCCGACAAATTTCTACCAATTCTCATATATGTCGTGATCAAGGCCCAGCCCAGGCATCTTGTTTCGAATGTGCAGTACATTATGCGGTTCCGAAGTCCTGACAAGCTGAACGGTGAAGCTGGTTATTACTTGTCATCATTGCAAGGGGCTATTAGCTTCATCGAATCGCTCGACCGCACTGCATTAAATATTACGAATGAGGAGTTTGAAGAGTATGTAGTCATTCGGTCCGTTTATCTACTCTCCTAACGTCGAATTTAGACGAGTTGTACAGTCAGTTGCAATGATTCAAGAAAAAGCTGATCGCAATGATGAGCGCTCCGAGACTTCATCATCGCCGGTCAGCTCATCAGCGGGTGCTGGCCTTCGAGCACGGACGCAGACTCCGCCATCACGACCATTCTCGCCCGCAGACATGGCAGACGTGGCTTCTGGAGTTGCATCGCAGGTACAAGAGGCGCTAAGCGCCACTTTCACCGCACCTTTTAAACAATTTTCAAAGCTCTTTGATGGTGACGACACTGAAGATGACGAAGAGCGTAAACGCTCCATTCTCAGCCGGGCTCGAAACTTTCCGGGCCGATCGGTGTCCACGTCACAGCAAGCACGTCCTCAATCTCCACAGCAACCTAACGCCAGCGATCATCGACGATCTTCATCTTCCGTGTCACAAATTGACCTTACCTCTGCCGCCGCGGCTCAAGCGTCCCAGGAAGCTCTTGAATCTCAGCAGAGAGAACGGCAAGAGCATAAGAATGTCGTCGAGACGCTGCAGCAGATGTTCCCGAACCTTGACATCGAAGTTATTGAGGATGTAGTTTCACAGAAACATGGCCGGGTTGGCGTCGCAATTGACGCCTGTTTGGCTCTTGCACAAGAATAAAAGCTAAACTCTCTGCTGAGTGAGTTGTTTTAAGTGGAACCGCCAGGAGTCCAGGAGTTCAACCCTGAACCCTGAACCCAGCATTTTTGGTTAAGTTTGCGATGAGTTATCAAATGCGGGCGCGCTACATCGGTGGGGAGCATGTGCATATGTAGCTATTTAAAGTATATCTGTTTAATGCCTGATAAAGGAAGACATTTAATTTACTGTGTCGGTGAGAGACAATCCGTACTGTAATATATCTCATTTCCTACAATACAGTGGCTATTCTTGTCATGACTCATCATCCGCTCTGAAATAACGACAGATTGATGCGGCAATGGTGACCGTGCGGCTCACCCCACATTCAAGGGTCTTGTGTTCTTTCTAACCTTATCTAAGTCGCTTTATTCGGAAAGGCCGATTCGATGGGAGAACTTCCCCGCGTGGGATAACTATTTAAGCTCTCGATGTGCAAACAACTTTTACTTATGTTAACTTGATATCACCTGAATAACTATTATTGTCTAAATGGTTAAAGTTGTTTCGTCTTCAAGGCTCACGTCGCGACTGATCTCAGGGAGAAAAGGTTCGTACTCAGCAGTCTGGTCAAGGACGTTTTCGGCAGCTGCAGTACGGCAGAACACACCTTACATTACAACCCATGAGAGAATCGAGAATCCACTCAACACCAAGATATTTTTAGATAATCAGTTTTTAGAGAGTAAGGCAACGACGTGGATTGACCTTCATGATCCGGTAACGAAAATTGTGCAGCATTAACATGATCCAAAAGTGACGTTTATAGGCTACGAACAACATTGTTACAAGGGTTCCACAATCCACAACGGAAGAGCTTCTAGCGGCTGTGAACTCGGCTGAGAAGGCGTTCAAGTCATGGAGGAAGACGACCCTGCTTACACGGCAGCAGATTATGTTCAAGTTTGTCCAGCTCCTCCGTCGAGACTGGGATAGGTTGGCAGCTAGAATCACTTTGGAGCAGGGAAAGACATTTGCAGACGCGAAGGGCGATGTATTAAGAGGTCTACAGGTTGCTGAGACTGTTTGTGGAATTGTGAGTGTTGCTATGGGGAGTATATTGATTGGCGTACTCGGCTGATACATAATAAGACGAGTCAACTGACGGGTGAGCTGTTGGAAGTTTCCACCGATATGGAGACCAGAAGCTATCGCGAGCCATTGGTATGGCATTTTGCGAGTGTTCTCAGTTATTTTTTTTCGACCACTGACAAATCTGGTCAAGGGTGTAGTTGCCGCGATTTGCCCTTTCAACTTTCCGGCGATGATTCCTTTGTGGTGCCTCCCTCCTGCCATAATAACCGGTAATACTGTCGTCATGAAGCCATCAGAGCGAGAGTATGGTGCAATGTTCTGCGAATATTGTTGTATTATCTTGCTTACATTCTTTTAAGTCCCGGAGCTGCGATCATAATAGCCGAATTAGCCAAGGAGGCTGGCCTTCCCGATGGCGTTTTCAATATAGTATGTATAATTGTGTTAAATTAGAAGTTCCTACGAATAATAATTGTCCTAGGTTCACGGTACTACGCCTACAGTCGATTTTCTCCTCGAGGAACCGCGAATCAAGGCGATTTCCTTTGTCGGGAGCGACCGAGCCGGCAAGTACATCTATACTCGAGGCACAGCCAACGGCAAGCGGGTTCAAGCCAATCTCGGCGCGAAGAATCATGCCATGTAAGTTCGGAAGGTGCGGGGGCTGTTCAAAGTGGTGTTTCTTCTCTCACACGCCAACATAGTGTTATGCCCGACAGTAACAAGTCACAAGCGCTGAATGCCATGGTCGGCGCAGCATTTGGGGCGGCCGGTCAACGATGCATGGCGGTATCGGTCATGGTCACCGTGGGTGACGCCAAACGATGGATTCCTGAACTCGTCGAACTGGCAAAGAAACTAAAAGTTTCGGCCGGATTTGAACCAGATACCGATCTCGGCCCGGTCATTTCTCCGCATGCCAAGACAAGAATCGAGTCCTTAATCCAGTCTGCCGCTGACGAAGGCGCGGAAATTGTGCTCGATGGTCGTGGCTACAAAGTCGACAAGTACCCGAACGGCAACTTCATTGGTCCCACTATTATTAGTGGTGTAAAGCCCGGTATGAGGGCCTACGAAGAGGAAATCTTCGGACCGGTACTCAGTGTTGTCAGCGTCGATTCCCTCGATGAGGCAATTGCCCTGGTTAATGCAAACAATTACGGTAACGGTGCCGCCATCTTCACGCGTTCCGGTCCGGTTGCCCAAAAATTTCAAAAGGAAATCGAATGCGGCCAGGTCGGAATCAACGTCCCGATCCCGGTTCCGTTGCCGTTCTTTTCGTTCACAGGAAATAAGGGGTCTTTTCTCGGTGACTTGAATTTTTATGGCAAAGCCGGCCTACAATTTTATACGCAGTTGAAGACTGTCACTGCGCTTTGGCGCTCGGAGGATGCGGTCTATGACGATTTCAGTGTTAACATGCCCACTCACCATTAACGACGATGTTAACATAGTTTAGGCTTGGTTTGATGGCGCAATACTTTAGCATATCATTTAAAAAAGTTTTAAGACATCTACTACTAGGTTGTATTGTTTATGGAGACAATGTGGAAACCCTCAAAACAAGCACCCCAAGTATTTGAACAACGCAATTGCATGCAATACTTTTGATCCAACCTCCTTCACAACATCCCTGCAATACCAATTGGTAATAAATAAAACAACCCAAAACAAAAACAAACCTTATTGCGCCAGATGATTATTATGCCGTCGACACTGTTCGCCTGCGGGCATGCGTTTCACGACCAAGGATCTCTGTGAGATGTAACTCGACTGCTACTACTTCGCCGGAAAACCCATCCGCTTCATCAGGTGTACGCAGTAGTTGCATATCGTCTGGGGAAGAAGATGATTCCGGTTGTCCAGTATTACTGGAACTACTTTCCTCACCAACCTGCAGCTGGCCCCGCTCCTCGTCATCCAAAGTCTGTGGTCGAGATGGTTCTGTTGGGGAAGATGCGGGTTGAATTGAGCGCGTTGACGCATGCGCGGCCAGCTGGGTTGCTGCAGCTATAGTTGCCGCAGTTGGTGTTGTCGTTGTTATTGTAGCTGACTCTTCTTCGTTCATATTGTTGGAGATTGTAAGCATGACAATTTGTAGCGTGACTATTACGAAGTCGGAACATATAAGTCGTAATCTTGACGCAGGCGCTTCTACTCAAACAGCATTAGTCCAGGCTTCTTTTTTTTTATTCCGAAAGTGATATCCAAAACGTACTTTGCCCTATGAATTCAATGGTTAAACCGCCGTGTAAATACCCGGCATTGGCTTCCCTGCTAACCGGAAGATTTGCAAATAAATGTACAAGAAGACAATAAATGTTTGCTATCAATATGACAAAGTAAACTACCCCTTTCCGTGTAGCGCGTGGGATTGCAAACGGCTTTGGTGTCAGATAGTTCTATATTTATTAGCAAACAACAAAAATTGGCTAGTATTAAGGTCATAACTCACAAGTTGTACCATACTCCGCAATAATAATCGAAGTAATGATATGCTATGACAGCGATTAATATTTTTTGGCCAAACTGTTCACTTTTGTCGACATAACTTACTCCATAAGATAGACATAGAGCAAGTGGCTGTAACACAACACATCCAAACACCGTATCAAATGTCTGCCGAATTCCTGTCTTCTCTTTTCTAATAAAGCAGGCCGTGCCATAGCGAAAGTAGTAGTCTGATGATCTCAAGAAGTGCTTGAGCTGCCTCCCTTGAGGCACTAACCTATAAACGCTATTCTACCAAATGGATTGAATTAATATGATGTTGCCGGCGTTAACTGTGTCATCTTCCGAACAGGAACAAAAGCGACGCAGTTTGACTGTTGTGAAGCTCTATTCTGCCAGCTGCAATGCTCTCCAAATATCAGAAGTTCGTGTAATGGCGTGATTAAGGCAAAATGTCTTCTGGGCAGTCAAATGTGTATCTAAAATGATAACGCCTCAACGTAGGCTTTAGTTTTTCCCAGAGCATCATGTCAAAATCGTCACTCGAGAGTATTGACGTTCAATAAATAATATTTACGGGTTAGGGTTATATTGAACACCGCGTACATTGCAGCATGACGCGTCGCGCCTTAAATTAATTGAGAATCTCGATAAGTTTAACTGCCGTTGTCAAGTTTGCCCAACTCAGCATGATATGATATTTTTGTAGTTGTTCTCGGTACTATAGCACAGCATTTTATCGCGGACTGAAGGATTTGTTCCAATCCAGATGAGTTTCTTTACTAAATCGAACACGACCGCGAAAGCACCAGCACAACCGCGTCAGGTTCCCTGGGTCGAGAAATAGTATGTCGAAAGCTGCAGTACGGTAGTCAGTGAGTGAGAGACTAACAAACGTATTCTCAAGTCGTCCGGAATCGCTGGACGATGTCTCGTCCCAAGACCATGCTGTCAGCGTTCTCAAACGTACGCTCGAAGCAGCCAACCTGCCGCACATGCTCTTCTACGGCCCGCCAGGTACAGGCAAGACCTCGACCATCCTCGCGCTGGCAAAACAGCTCTACGGTCCAGACTTGATCCGTTCCCGGGTGCTCGAACTCAATGCTTCAGACGAACGAGGCATTGCCATAGTGCGGGAGAAAGTCAAGAACTTTGCGCGCGCGGCAGTATCTACGCCGACAGCGCAGATGAAAAAGAATTACCCGTGTCCACCGTACAAGCTCATTATTCTGGACGAGGCTGATAGTATGACGCAGGATGCTCAGGCGGCGTTGCGGCGGACGATGGAGACTTATTCGCGAATAACTCGGTTTTGCTTGATTTGCAACTACGTTACCCGAATCATCGAGCCACTTGCGTCGCGTTGTTCAAAGTTTCGGTTTAAGCCGTTGGATACGGAAAATGCTGTTAGTCGACTGCAGGACATTTGTGAAAAGGAAGCGGTCAAGTATGAAGATGGTGTCATGTTGTCGCTATTACAAGCCTCAGACGGCGATCTAAGAAAAGCCATCACCTTGTTGCAGTCAGCGGCGAAGCTACATGGGGCGACGACGACGACGGCGGCGGCGGCGGCAGCTCAAGGTGCCGATACGGACGATTCGGAAATGCAGGTCGATACGGCGACTAGTGAGGTGGTAACCGTGCGGAGCATCGAAGAGATTTCTGGTCGAGTTCCGCACGACATTATTAAACGCTTGATCGAAGCAGCATCGAATCAGGCAGGCGATCGATTTGCCAGGTTGCAGAGCGCAGTGGAAGATGTCATATTGGATGGCTGGAGTGCGGCCCAGCTCCTCACCCAGATTCACGACGAACTGGTTATGGCCGATGACCTGGGTGCGTCGGCCAAGAATAAGATCGTGGCGGCCGTTTCAGAGATTGATAAGCGATTACTGGACGGTGCAAGTGAGCATTTGTCGGTCCTCGATTTGATGGTAAAAGTATCGGGCATTGTCACGGTGAAATAAATGTGTACAACTGTGTAATACTAAGGAAAGCATTTCTTAAAATAAGATTATTATGACGTTTCATTTAGAGAACTATAAAACATAAAGTATACGAGTATACGATGTTGGGTTAATCATACTCTTCTCGTCAATTTAGGACCGCATCTGGGCCACTCATGATTACACGATGTAACATAAGAACCATTAAACGACAATAACTACTTAAATCCACAAACCAATATCAAACATTCAATTCAACTGGAACCTCGTCATGCAAGCCAACAAACTCCAATTTTGTAGTTCAAAAAGGAATGCCATCCAGAACAAGTCCAAGGCCAGGAATCAATGACCAGTAACATGCAAATCACTTGCTAAACAAAAGCATTACGTGATGATTGAAATTTTTGTATGCATGGACGACAGCGCTCTTATCCCGTTATTATATCAACCGCAATACTAATACATCTATAGTATGAGGAACCCAAAAATGAGCGCGACAAGCAGCGCAAGCGCTCCCGACGTCGGCGAAACTACGGCACCGGCGTTAGCACTAGCCGAGCCGCCTTGGCTGAAACCGCTTCCACCGCTGGAAGTGGAAGCAGCGGAAGGAAATGAGCTGGTCGTGGATCTATTTCCAGTGCCACTGCCAGTAGTTGGTGTGATGATAGCGCCAGAGGACGATGTGGTAGAGCTCGATTGAGTGCTCGATTGAGTGCTCGACTGAGTGCTCGACTCAGAGACCATCGATGCATCGGGGATGCTTTGAGATGATGATGACGACGATGATGAGTCACCTCTCTGCAAATCGGCGCCACCATTGCCGCCGGGGACAGTAGGAACGGAGGTCGTCGTAGCGGATGCGGTCGATGCGCCGGAAGACGATACGATCGAAACGTTTGGAATGCTCTGCGTAGAAGTGGCGGAAGTGGCGGAAGTGGACGACGAAATACCAGAGGACATATCAAGACCGCTATCGTCAAATGAGCCAAGAACCGTGTCGTCATCGGTGATGATTACAGACTCCTGCGTGCCGTTCCGATTAACGTATCTGTAAGACTTGCCGCCGCTCTGGGTGGCGAATGATGGGGGAGAATAGCACTCGACATTGACAGACTGGATAAGAGCGTAGTCGTATCCGTACTTCTGAATATCAGGACTATCCCAGTCAATTAAGCCACCAGCCCAGGCAATGGTACCGGGAGCATTAGAAGCAAGACCACCAGGCCAGATTGAAAGCTGTACGCGAGATGGAGTCTGTGGGAAGTTGTATTCGCCCGAGGTGGCATTGTATGTGTTATTCTTGTAAAGCGTACGACCAACCTGGCCATCGACTATCCACTGGATGTAGTCCTCCTGCCAATCAACAGAGTACGTATGCCAGTTTGCGTATGTGTCACTCAAGGAAATATTCTGCTCATTGAGCCAGTCGAGAACACCCTGGTAATAGAAATTCGACTGCACGGTTCCAAGATCAGAACCAACAAACTCGTAATCGATTTCGTCCTGAACGTCAGAAAATAAACTGGGACCAGTTAGATAATACGAAAATTGGCACGAATAAGATTCACTTACATGAAAGCGGTGACGACACCCTGACCACGGGAACTCTTCATGACAACGTCAACCTTACCGTACCAGACATATGAGGAGGTAGCTATGACAGTACCGGTTGTCTGGTTTGGCATGGCGATGATAAGATCGCCATTAGATGGATATGTATAGCCAGAGTAAACAAACTCAGCCTTGGATGAATCTCCGAGATACTTTGTGTTGGGCTCGAGCGAGTTGAGGTTTGGGAAAGTGTAGTTTCCGTTAACACAGATAGGTTGGGGAGCACATGAGTCGACCGCGAAGGAGTATTTGGGGTTGCATCCGCCAAGACAATACGCGCCAATACCTAGAGATGGGTCAGTATTGATGGACAAAAAAAAAGAGCACGCGTCGGAAGCCGGATTCATGGATTGCAATATTGAAGGAGACCATGATAGGACAATAAATGGGACATACCGCATTCACCGTATTCTAAAAAGCAGTTAATAAGCTGCCGCGAATGTATTCAACATAAAACAATATATTAGTTCAGGGCAGAGGGAAAACGCGCGTCTGGAGAAGTAGCATCTACTTTCCGACCGGATCTCCAGTCTGCCGTCAGTGAATAGCAAAAGAGCACTTACGGGAACAGCAAGGTGCACTTTCGGGGCATAGCTGGCCGGAGCCACAGGTAATTGTTTGCGCCAACGCGGTAGGCAGAACAGCCAACGCGAAGAGGGCGACGGCTGCTATCGGGGAAGAAGCGGACCACAGCATTCTTGAGCGGATCGGTTCGTATGGGCTAATAGCAGACAAAAGACAATCTTCTCACGCGTATTTTTTTTTTTTAATATTTTGATACGGCAGAGCTGTTGAGGAGGCGGAGGTATTTCGGGAAGCGGGGCGTGGGCTAATAATTAAGTAAAGAACAGGTCCAAGGCACCGACGGATGTGCCTAGTTAGTGGTTGACCAATTTTGGAGTTGGCCAAAAAAGGCTCCAGGCACACCAAGGGGCGCACAAAACCGTTTTCGGCAATCCATAAACACCGCCTGGCCGGGCCCAGTATATAATTAGCAACTCTCGATACGAGGCAAGTGTTGTACTTTCACACGTAATTCTGCGCGGCAGATACCAAAGGAGTGCCGTACCCTCCGAAGTTGTTTCACTCCGTGGCCCCTATGCCAAAAATTCCTCATTCGCGGTTAGGGTTGAGCGCCAAAAGGGGATTGTGCCCTAGCCCTGAGCGCATGTCAAGTGCTGGGTAAACCAACCAACTTTGCATTATTATAATTCTGATCTATCTATACACATTTCGCAATAATAATGAGCGACAGATTGACGCAGCTGCAGAACGCAATTGACCAACTCGCGGTCCAATTCTATTCCGCAATCCATTACCTCGATACCCACCACGACTTCGTTCCGCTCGACCGCGAGGCAAAGGTGTCCGACCCTCAAGGTATACAACCGGCTCAACCAAGCAGCAACCAAGCCACGTATATAGATATCTTAAGAAGAACATATTGGCTAACGTGTTACTACTAGTTGTTGTGGACGATCCAGCTGTATTTGAAGGTATGAGCAAGTTCACTGTTATCGTCACTCATTCGGAACTAACAAAGTCTGAAGCAACAAAACTGGAACTGGCACGCGATATCATGGTCAAGACACGTCAAATCGACCTGCTAATCGCGTCCCTCCCAGGAGCCGGCGTTTCGGAGCAAGATCAACTCGCTAGAGTCCGAAACCTCGAGCAACAGCTCTCGGATGCAGAAAAAGAACGACAACACTGGCTTACGCGACAAAATGAACTGCTGCAAAAATGCGACGGCGTTATTCTGCAACTTGCTCAGCGCAAAAAAGAAATCGAGACAGCGGACGGTCCAGCAGCATGAAGTTTAGTCAAAGTTCAATAGGCTCGATTTGGTTCATTGGCATATGCGTTTCCGACCCAAGGATGTACTCGATCGGGACCATCTGCTCGGCCTACTATCGATGGTTTACCCGATCGGTATCGCGTTTCTCGCGTTTTGTGGCATCACTCCTGTCGCGACAGGCTTGTAGAGAAAGGATGTCATGCGCGTGTAATCACTTTAGGGTGGGGCAAGCGATGTGTAGTTGGAATGGCTTCATGTAAGGGTCCTGCTAACAGGGTACTCAAAGTTCGCCAAAGTAAATGTAACGAAATTCAGGGGGGTTGTGGCTGTAAGTGCGCTTGTGCGAGGCCCTTGATTGCAACCGCCGAGGGCAAAAAGAGTATCGCGATTTGATCGAGTACGATCAGATTACTAATAATCTTTGTCCCTTCAGAGGTGATCGAGTGTCAATACATAAGTCGCGGTGACGACATTTCTGTCGCAGGATGCTGTCACTGCGTCTTTTCAAAAAATTCTCTTCGCTAGTTCAGGAACGAGCGATTATTAATTAATTAATGAATAGTGGCTTTCTCGCTAGTGCACGATTGACGGGTGTCATCGGCCCTATCCGAGCCATTGTAACAGCAGTCTAGACGAGGCGTTCGTGACGAAAACCTACATGTCACAAGAATTTTCGCTCGAGCAATAAACTGGGCGACGGCAGCACAACACGTCACAGTGCAGGGGTTACTGCTCAAAAAAACTAAATATATTTCTTTCTCGGCTCAACTTTGGATTATTCATCGACGGAGCTCCCGCTCCTTCGAGTCCGCTTTATAGTTCCCGACTATCATGCGTCGGCGGCAACCAGCAGACTACTGTCTTACGACCCGCACAGTCCAGTTCCTAGCTATTGGTCTCGCCGTCTTCGTAGCCATTCCGCTCGCAGTATATACTTTCTACTACCCAATATTCCGATCAGACTTATGCAACTGGCCGTCGGCAAGTTACAATCCGCGTGACCTCCGACTGCTACTATTCGGAGACCCTCAGATTCGTGGTGCATCCACATCCACATCCCTGCGTACCCGACTCGATATCTTCGGCAACGACCACTACCTTGGCCATATCTACTCGACACTTCTTGCGCGACTAGATCCAAGTCATATCATTGTCGCCGGCGATCTATTTTCGAGCCAGTGGATCTCAGATGATGAGTTTGACGTAAGGGCCCGACGATACAAAAACCGCATATTTCGACAACCCGGGGCGCCGCAAGTCACGCCGGCGCCGGTGTTACTGAATCTTTCGGGAAATCACGATATAGGATATGCACACGACGTAACACACACCCGAGTCCGTCGATTCGAAAAGCATTTTGGACAATTGAACTTTATCGTGACGGGCGATGATTTCCGCATTGTAGTTTTTAATTCCATGTCACTCGATGGCTCGCTAGACGACAATGAACACGGACAGGCCGGTTTTACTAGGGACGTGAGGACCTTTCTTGAAGAGCATATGAAGGTCAATCTTGAAGGTACAACTATTCTCGCGACGCATGTGCCACTGCACAAGCCTGTCGGGGTCTGTATTGACAAGCCGTATTTCTCGTACTATGGCGACAAGTCTGGCCGACTTATACGCGAGCAGAACATGCTCAGTGAAGGAACTTCCCAGTGGCTTTTGAATGGCTTTTTTGGGGAAACAGGAGCTGGTCGCGGCGTGATTATTAATGGGCATGATCATGATGGCTGTCTTGTTCGACACACCAAGATGCAAGGAGAACCCCGATGGAGTGTGGTTCCTATTGCCAGTGGTGACACGAAGTACGAGTATTACTACAACAACACCAATTCTGATAGCAATGATGGAGTCCTGGAAGTCACGCTGAGGAGCATGCAGGGAGAGTACGGTGGCAATGCTGGGCTGCTAAAGGGCGCATGGAACGCGACAACACAAGATTACATGTTTTCATTCTCCATTTGTCCCTTCGGCGTGCAGCACATATGGTGGGCAACGTACGTGGTCGCGATTGTAGCCGTTTGCGCAAATGTCATCGCCTTTATCGGGCTACCGTGGCTAGACGAAAAAGCACGACGGGCTATAAGCGCACAACAGTCGCCTGTGAGTTTCTTTGTTGCCGGGGCAAAGCCGCAAAAGGTTGACTAATAAGAGACATGGGACTGCAATTTGTAGGATATTCTTGGGTTTTGGAAATGTATATATGATAATTGCGTGGTTGATTAGTCTCTATCCAACGAGATTGAATGGAACTGATGAGCTCCCATATGTAGACTTTGGTAAAACAAGCGGACAGCCGTAGTCCCTATACACCCTAGCCCACGGATGATCTGCAAATTTGATTCCGGGTTCTTTTCTTAAGTAATCGGACAAAGAGTCGTTAGTTAATAATACCACGTAGTTGTATGGAGTAATGTATAAACATGGAAGCGGTGTTGAATCGCGGAGGGCCCTTATGTATTCTGATTTGTAATATCGTTGTTATAACTTGACCCGGTCAACTATAAGCGACATGCGATATGCGATTATTAATAAGTATTCTCGAATCAACGAATAATTAATTATGATAAGTTATGCGGGAAAAGCGATTAAAATACGCAGATGCCCGTCACTATTTTGTAGCATGACGTCAGTCAGTGCCTCACGTGTTTCTGGCTTGAACCACGCGGCCCGGCGGTGGCCAGCCAATGTTGTGTGTGTGGCCCACACCGGGGCGCGGGAACTTTTGCTCGTCTCCCCATTATTATTATTTTATTAAAATATCGCGAACAACTCTGCCTAACTATATTTATTTTTATTTTGTCCTTGCTCGCACACACTCTTGATCATCGATAGCGGTCCCTTGTCGAACCCGTAATACTCTTTTGTCCCCTTATTGGCTGTTGTATACCCTCATCTAGTCATATCGAACTGCAGCCCGATCGTCGTCACCGTCCACCGTTTGATCGTATTAAAACCAATATGGGTATCCCAACCTGGGACAGCACGCCATCGAAAGTGTCCCCACCTGCAAAACGCCCCAGCCAACAGTCTCCGATCTTACTCCCCACCCAGTCTTCACGACATCTTGGTTGGAATCCAGCTCAGCTCGCCACGGAAATAGATAGATACTCATCACGCCCGCATTTTACGCTTCCACGGGTCCCTTCGTTTCCCACTGATGACGAGGACTTGGAAACAGATGATATCCGTGATGTTGAGGACGATGACGAGGACAGAGCTATGGATCCGGTAGACGAGTACGGACACGAACTCGAGCCGCTTGGCCGGACCCACATCGCGCGTCAATACAGACTCGATATGGCCCGCAGGAATAGACGGGCACAATCTACACCCCGCAACGAGCGAGCTGCGCCTCCCCGGACCGCCGGAAATCCTCTTGCGTCAGAGCTGGCGCTGAACAGTACCCTGGCCGCTTATGTGCAACGACTGCGGCAGCTAAGACGGCTGGACGCGACCGCTCACCGAACCGAGCACGGCCCACGGACTAATTTCCACATAGACGACGACGAGGAATTTGAAGCGGAGGACCGCGAACAGACGCAGATTCGTGATAATGATAGACCACAGTTGGACGCAGATATGGAGTCGTCGTTCAACTCGATCGTCGAGCAGATCCGTTCCATTGGAGCTGTCCATGACAATGCTTTGCGGAGCAACGTCGGTGGGCGGATTAATGCCGGACATCCTCGCGGTCAGTCATATCATCTTTCTCCATTGGATCTGGACGGCTTTTATAGCAGTCGCCTTCGTATTCGTCAAAATGCGTTCGCGACCTCAACACGCGACTCATCTGATCAATCACCGATTGCAAATTCGCCAGAGTTTGGTCACATGTATCACAACCACGGTTCTAGAGATAATAATCCCGTGGAAGGGTCTGATACTAATATCAGGAATATTCTTCACCGATTTGAAGTTCTTGACGATCGGATAGACCTAATTCGCATGGCCCGACGCGAACTGCGGTTAATGGAATTCGATACAAACGCCAGTCTAGATGGTATGCGGTTTGCCGTATAAAATATACACGTAAATACATCTAGAGTTACAGTCAATTTTTACCAACTAGGAGTTTTTTTTATTAACCACTGGAGGAATATATGGTGTTTCGGCTAGTTAATTTACGCATGGATGCATTTGTTTATTTTGAAATGTGGATTTGTTGTTGCGCAGTACGTTCTTTCTGTATAAGAATCAATCTGTAAAGTTGAGCCAATATAACTAGTGCAGCACACTGAGACTTATGGCTGTCCGAATGTGACATGACACGTCGTGGATAGCGACGGTGATAATTAATTTAACCGATGAGCCCATGCTATGTACAATACGCCAAGGTCCGCACCGTACGTTGCGGCGATCTTTATAAAAGTCATATCCCTGGTGGCAGCAACATGGCCATGACCTGTCTTGGCCTCTCTGTGGCCAGCAGTTCAAAATTATTCGCGCAGTTTTGCTAAATCAGCCACTAGTTTAGTAACTTGAGCCATTTTTCTGGCCGCCAGATTTGCACTCACCGTATCCGTAACCTCAGTAGTATATCCCATTCCCATCAACGTCGCCCTTGTCGCCTCTGACAAAATCCGGGACTTACCGCCCAACCCCACTAACAATAATTCCGGTCTTGGAAACAATAAAGTCAACATGTTCACGCCATCTTTCCGGATATCTACAAGGCCGACATCCAAACCTGTGCAATACTGTCCAAAATCCCATTCAAACACCTGGCCATCGACAATAACTAAGCCGAGCGTACTGTTTTTGCATTCAAATATGCTGCCGTCAGACAGTAAGAAGCCATCTTCGAGAACACTGTCGATTGCCATTGGTGGTCGTGGAAGATCCTGTAAGAGATCAAAATCTTGGATCGGACCACCTTTGGAAGGGGTTATCGGTGTTGCGTTATTGATAATTTTGTCGGAACGAAGCGGCATGGTGAAATGTAAATTTCGCCGACGCGGGATCTGGTTATACAGGCATGACGTTGAAGGCGGCGGTCGTTGGAATAGTCCCCGCGACATATGGCGAGATGTCATTCTCCAGTATTGGCGCATCGTTTTGCTGAGAGTTATTCTGATCGAATGATCAGGTTGAATCTTGATCTACAACTCGTAACTTCTTCCAGCCAGTGTTAGATTGTTGAGCCGCACACCCAACCATTCGAGGTAACTTATGCCACAAATTATATTAGTTATCTCATAATAGTTAATTTGCTTATTGTGAATATTCGCAATTTTTATTTTTATGCGACACCCGAATTTTAGTAGGAATATAATTCTGTCTAACTATATTAGAGTTGATTTTCTTTGATATGATGCCAGCGCTTCACAATGCCATCTTTGGGTTTTCCTCGGGGCTGGTTTTCCCTTCCCGTGGCCTTTCTTGTTGCCCTGGGTAAATATCTAGGGCGGTTTTCCACCATGATAATAGCTCTTTCCCATTTTTCAATGGAAAGGTTTACCAACGGGCCCTCCCTAATGTACCTTTCTATGTCACAGGACATTTCCTGGTCATTACTCAACAGCCCTGCATGCGACGGCCACAGTACACATTATCGCCAGTGCCGTTTACTGCAGCGCTTCACTGGAAAAAGAAACGCATCCATATCATTTTGGAGAAAGTCAGTTTTATTTTGGCGAGTCACCAACGACCTGCCACTCCTCATTACTTTGACAGCATTTTTCTCAAGAAAAACCGAATTCCCCTTCGTTGCAACATCATAAGGAACCACTTTCCTTCTACTGTCTTCGGTAGAATATTTGTGCACAAGCTTCAACAAAAGTTCGCTATACTGTGGTTCCTTTGAGGTACTTTTAGCTACCCTTCGTGGGTGGGTTGTTCATACGCCCGTTGGTAAATCGTCAAACTGAGCATCATTAAATCTCATTTGGAGTTTAGTAATGTGCAAAAACCTCTCGTAATTCCCACGTGTCCGTAATCCAATGAGCAATTATTGCATACATGGCACTTTGGTCAGACAAGCCCAACCATCCAGACTGATAGACACTTCAATAAAGTGGCAATTGTTTATGGGCTGAATACCCAACTTCATTACAAGAGTTATGAGCTCCTGGCTTGACTGTGCATGAACCATGAAGACTGAGAAGACTCCGCTGGAATCACTGGCACGAGATGCTGCCTTGCAAGTGAGCCAATTGGTGCTTATACACTAATTATTGCTCTCGCAGATCCAGAGCTGATTACAGCAAACTAAGGCAGCAACAACAACGTTTACCTTGGGCGATCCAAAACGTGATCCTAAATACGAATGCACTATTTCTGTTCGCAGACATCAAGTATGATAGTTGCTTGGCCGTTGTGGCTTGCCGGCACCGTACTCAGCGGCGTCTGATTGGTCCCCTCCTCTAATATCGGCTGAGCAATTATTCCGAGGAGCGAGCACCGCCACCAACCAACCACTCCGGTGCCGAGGTCCTATCCTCCGGTGCCAGTCGAAATCATGGCTCCAAAGTCTCAATGCAGACGTCCACGGGACAAATAATGGCTCGATTCTAGGTTACGTACACTCTACGAGACATGAGTCCAATGGCACGGAAAGTTGTTGCTCCGAGATACGAGCCGGACCTGTGTCTTGCTGAGTCCAGCCTGGACATAAGTAACGGAGATATTCTCTGCCGAGTCCCCAGGAGCATGAGCTATATAGCAGCGATACCCATCATTCTAGTTTCGTTGTGAAATATTATTTTGTGGCTGACTGACACGGAAAGTGGTCGCCAGAAGATCTCACAATCACTTGCATCAGCTGCTTCTCGAAGCCTAATATTTCCGAATACTACGTTTACTGCTCCTCTTTGTAATGCCTTCCAATACAGCAGCCTTTATCATGGCCCCACAGGCCCGGCCGCTGGTGGTCAAGGAAGCGCCCTATACGCCTCCGCAGGAGAACCAGATTGTCGTCAAGAATCGCGCTGTGGCGATCAACCCTGTGGACTACATGATTCAAGACTTGGGGAAGATCATTATGAGGTGGCTCAAATACCCGTTTATCCTCGGAGGCGATCTGGCAGGCGAAGTCGTCGAGGTCGGCAGTGGGGTCTCGAACTTCAAAGTCGGAGATCGGGTCCTGGCTCTCTCGGTGGGCGCGGATCCTGACCTAAATAACCCGGCACATACCGCTTTTCAGAACTATTCTGTCATCCTGCCTAACATGGCATCGCACATCCCCAGTGACCTGCCCTATGAGCAAGCAGCAGTTTTGCCGTTAACGTTGGCCACAGCTGCTTCGGGCCTGTTTCAAAAGGACTTCCTGGGCCTGCAATTTCCTACCGTCCCTCCACAGCCACCGACGGGGAAGACTCTTCTGGTCTGGGGAGGGTCGACCAGTGTAGGTAGCAATGCGATCCAGCTGGCTGTGGCCGCAGGATACGAGGTCATTGCCACTGCGTCACCGAAGAACTTCGACTACGTCAAGCGACTCGGTGCCAGTCAGGCTTTCGATTACAAGAGCAAAACAGTCGTCCCGGACATAATCAAGGCTGTGAAGGATAAGACTATGGCTGGCGCCATCGCCGTCAGTGGCGGCTCTGCGCCTATGTGTGTCGATATCCTTTCCCATTCCAAGGGCGGGAAATTTGTCGCCGACATTAGTGGAATGGGCTTACCTGCAGATGGCAAAATCGGTATGACGTCTATGGTCAGGATGTTGCAGTTCAATACGTCGCTCTGGGTGAAGTGTAGATTGACGGGTATTCGCAGCAAGTTTGTTTGGGGAAGTGGACTCAGGCACAACGAGGTCGGCAATGCCATTTTTGGAGATTTCCTGCCCAAGGCTCTGGCAGCTCATAAATATGCTATCGCTCCCGAACCTCTGGTCGTCGGGAAAGGGCTTGAGCATTTGCAGGATGGATTTGACCTGCTCAAAAAGGGTGTGTCTGTCAAGAAAGTGGTTGTTTTATTGTGATTGATTGTGTGTAATTTACAACTATGGTTCCCGAGGTATAGACAAGAAAGGGTCGGTTATATGAGACCAGCTTCTTTACGGGAAGCGGCATAAAACGTATCATGTAACGGTGAAGGACAGACAGACACAGTGACCTTCAAGTCCACTGCGCATAGTTTTCCAAGCTCACTTCTTTATACGCTCGCTACTATTTGTCAAAAAAGTCCATTACGGAGGGAATCAAAAAATAAAAAAAATGTTATGAACCCAACTGGCAGCTTCACTTTTTTGCAAATGACTGCCGTTGCCCAGAATCGAACTGAGGTCTCTTCGGCCACAACGAAGTGTACTGACCACTATACTACAACGGCTCACACTGCAGTTAGGTCAAAGTGAAGGTATTTGAAGGCAGATCTTGAATAGCCCTATCCCTGATTGCAAATGTGCAACACTACAAAAAGTTGGCATTATCGCGTAAGTTATATTTAATAATATTCCTAACTTATAGCGTCACGATTCATGTACTGATGTACAGCGCATATACAAACTCGCCGAAAATTCCAACTGAAATACCCGAACACTAAATACTCCAAAACGCATCTCTTCATGAGATTCCACCTGTATTCTTCTTCTCACAAAACTATGCCGTTCAGTCCATATTCCGCGTTTAGCTGTCTAGCACTCCTTGAATCAAACTCACCGTCTCGAGTTTAGGGGTGTTCGATCGGCGAGATACACGACCTGCCCCTACGAGCGAAAGTATCTCAGTCACATAGTAAACCACCGGATCGCACACATAAATACTCACCTTTATCCGTTTTTTACCCTTGTTATTTTTAGATGCCATAATGAGAGTGCCTAAATTCATGTTTTGTCCAAACGTCGCACATAATTGTTCGGCAGTGTATGCGTGTGGTTCACCTTGGCTGGTGACCGCGGCACGATCATCTGAACCGACAAGTTTGCTGGATGGCATTGCTGATTTAACTGCCTGAACACAGATTGCTTGTCGGACGTGTAAGATCAAAACTTGGTTTGATGCCGCCCGCTCGCAGTACGAGTTAGCAGCGCCCGAGTATTAACTAGTTACGAACACTAAATGTTACAAGCATTCGTTGTGATGATGACATCACACTAAATCTTACATTTTGTCGGGGGGGTCGTACTTTCAGGGGTAAGGTCTCAAAGAAAAATTTGTTCTCTTTTTATCTCCCAACGACCTGTGAATGGAGAATATGTTGGACGTTGTAGAATCAACGTAGCATCTTGAGTATTTTTTTTTCATAATAGAATAATTCCTACGAAATATGGTTCTGAAATCAACGTCCTCAACTAATCATACGGTATACCAAATTTCTGGTTCCAATACCTCTCGATCGTTACCTGATTGGGTGGCCCGGAAAAGGCGTCGCGATCTAAAAAACGATCCTGGTATGTTTGCCAACCCGTGAGACCGGCTTGATATGGAATGTGAATTAACCCTTGTACTCTTAGAATATGCGTCAAGAATTGAGCTCATTCAAGATTTCGAGTTCTCTGAAGCGTCGAATAAAATAAAAATATCAGCTGATGGCAACTATGCCATGGCCACAGGAACTTACAAACCACAGATCCACGTGTACGACTTTGCCGAGCTTTCTCTCAAATTTGCACGACACACCGACGCAGAAAATGTCGATTTTATAATATTATCGGACGACTGGACGAAATCTGTGCACTTGCAGAACGACAGATCAATAGAATTACATGCCCAGGGCGGAATTCACACCCGAACGCGCATACCAAGATTCGGAAGAGCGATGGCCTACAGATACACAAATTGTGACCTATATGTTGGTGCTTCTGGGAACGAAATTTATAGACTTAATCTTGATCAAGGAAGATTTTTGAGCCCACTGGATCTAGGCTCGGATATAACAGGCTGCAATTGTTTGGACATCAATCCAGCTCACGGCCTACTCGCTTTCGGACTTGAGAACAACACTGTGCAGTTTTGGGATCCGCGGAGTCGGACGAGACTCATTCAATTGGAGATGGATAATGACAGGAGCGAAGGGGACAATCTCGACATTGGCGGCGGTATCACAGCTGTTAAATTCAGAAATGATGGTCTTTCACTGGCTGTCGGCACCAGCGAAGGACAAACGGTCCTATACGACCTGCGAAGTCCGAACCCTTTGCTGAGAAAAGAGCAAGGATACGGATTACCAATCGACAATCTTATATGGATTGAGGGTGATAGGGACGGTTCCGAAAGTACAACACGACTTTTATCTGCAGACAAACGCATTGCCAAGATCTGGGATAAGGAAGGTGGCAAACCGTATGCGGCATTCGAACCATCAGTTGATATAAATGATGTGATTCATATTCCTGAAACGGGAATGTTTTTCTTAGCTAACGAGGGCATGCCGATGCACACGTACTTCATTCCCTCACTCGGTCCGGCCCCATCATGGTGCTCCTTCATTGAAAACGTTACGGAAGAACTAGAAGAGGCGCCCGTTACTACAGTCTACGACAACTACAAATTCGTTACGAAAAAAGAGCTTGCTGCGCTGGGCTTGGGTCATTTGCTTGGTACAAATGTTGTGCGCAGTTACATGCACGGATACTTTATAGATATCAGATTGTACGAGCAGGCTAAGCTTATCAGTAATCCATTTGCCTATCAGGAGCACCGTGAGCGTGAGATTCGTAAGAAGATTGAGAAGGAGAGAGAATCACGTATCAGAACTTCATCCAAGCTTAAGGTCAAAGTCAACAAGAGCCTTGCTGACAAGCTTGTCAACGCGGCTGAGAAGAAGACCAAGAAAGCTGCTCGCGAGGCTAGAATCAAGGCGAAGGCGAACGATCTGCATGGTGTCGAGTCGGAAGCTGAAGCCAATGCAGGAGATGCTGTACCTGCCCCTGCTGGAGGGTCTAGTCTACTTGACGATCGTTTTAAGACCGTGTTCGAGGATCCCGAATTCGAAGTCGACGAGAGCACGGTCGAGTTCCAACAGCTCAACCCTACACGGTCTTCTAAGACGGGAGCAGCAATTTCTCGTGCTCGACCTGACTCAGACGAGGAGGACTCTCCGGACAGTGAGGGTGATGGCGATGGCGATGATTATGATGATTATTAGGACTTTAAGCATGTTCAACTAGGCGTTATTACGGTATATAAACTTTCGCGGTTCAACGATAGTAGTTGTGCAATCCTCTAATGCCTTGTCTTCAATATATATTTTCGTTTCCTCGCACTGATTAAGTCTAAAGGTGTGGTATCAAAATGGAAAACAGTCCACAGATCCACACAAACTGTATCAACAGAACACTATCCAGGATTTCAGCCCTTGGTAATAATAAGCATTACAGGAACCTATATACCGGTCCACCATGGTCACCTTGTGGTGAACCAGGGGAAAACTCAAACTGAAATCCATCGGCCCGTTCACGTACCTGACTGTTCCATAATCGTATTTCTTGTTCCCGTCTCGCATCTTCCTTGTACCTTGTTAACGCTGACAGAACCTCATCCGCAGCCTTTACAACAGCGGCCCTCGTGATGCTGCTCTCACTTGCGTTTGGGTAAATATCCCTGAGTGTAGCAAGATACCTTTCCGCCTTCACCGTCCATTCTGTGATGCATCGGACCTTCATACGCAAAGCAGCGCAATAGTCGCAGACACTACCTCTCGCATGCGCTGACTGGTTCCGGAATCGCCAAGATTCTTTGTTCTCGTCGTCGCTATTTGTCGGCCCACTAAATTCATGAAGTAACGCGTGGATACTATGCACAGTGACAATTCCAGAGCCCAGTGAATACATTTCACGCCCGCTGGTGATCTTTTTAAGGTCAGTAAGCGATGCCCTTATGGTGGAGTTGCTACTACTTCGGTGGTACTCTTTTCGCAAAGGGTTATGTCGTGTGTGTCTGCTTGACTCTTCCTGGATATCTTTTACAGGAAGTATCGAGGTCGAGATATCGTACCTGAATGGGTCGGCATCAGCGACTGACGAGAGAGATCCAGACAAGTCGTTGCCAATTTCTCGTAGCTTTTCTTGGGCATCTTTTGAGGGATTGTCCAACGACTTGAACTTCGACTGATCCACAGCGTCAGCATAGAATGAAATCGAATTATGCAGTCGTTTTGACCGGGAGTTTTTTCTGTCCTGTACCATAAACGACCGTTGTCGGAATTCATTCAGGGCTCTATCGACACGCGAGGAGTCCATTGGCCATCCACCATCGATCATTTCTTGCAGCCGCCTTCGCCAGTGCATGAGTTCCTCGCCAACATCTATGACTGTTTCCGATACAACTTTTGCTTTCCTCTTGCGACATCGCCTGACATGACGCGTGCGCCATCGTTCAACTAACGACAGTGTCTTCGCCGACATATCTAGCCTCGCAAGTTGCGCGTCGTTCGAACCGCCATAATAGCAATGATAAACCTCAAGTCCAGGGTGCGGCAGAGGCGATGATGGGTCCCACAGTTGTGACCGGTAGCGATTCGACTCTGACTCTGACACTCCTTCTGTAAATAACGAGGTATAAGGGATAATGGTGGTGTTTGGGGATAAGAAATTAGAGTCGAATTGGTCGTAAGCGTCTCGACGCTGTGGACAGTTTTTTAAGTCACTTTACAACTAGCTGTTGACATAATGTGTGACTTACCCCACTGAAGCGTTTAAAGAATTCACGCAAACGCATATTGGCAATTTGGCCTTTGGATAGTCACTGAGAATGGCTTTAGATCATGTATCGTAAAGTCGTATTTCTTAGCAATATAGTGGATGGACAATAAATATACGTAGAGAGCTTGTTCAGGCCACTTTGAAATAACATGGCAGCCATAGCGCTTAAGTCTATTGACTACTCACAAAATGTACACTATTCATCAACCATATTCATAGAATGGCCATCTATATTTACGCATGGTATGCATTTTATGCCACTCGCTCTGACCCACTCATACGCACAGCAGTGCCATACTTTTGTAGCCGCGTCAATAAAATGTCTCCTTGCTTTATAAAGAGCTGGTATTGCGCATTCTTATTGTCAGGTCTGTTTGTCTCAATGATCCCTGAAGTCGTTAGAAATATCTAGAACTATAGTGTACATGCTCTACCATAAGCTTACCGTTAACCCGATCGATGACACAATTGATCTTTTTTTGCGGAATAAACTTCGATAGATCACTAACCAATTGTTAAGTATGATGCGGCATCATTTGATTATATATAGCGATACACAAACATACTTATCTAGGAACTCGACGCTAACACCGAATGCCTCTGCCATGCTCTTCAAACTCAGGGCTCGGTAAGACTCGAGAAGTTGGGAGTAGCCCTTCCTGCGCATTTCCTTAACGTAGTACTTCGCGTGTGGAGCTAGATACCGATTAACCTTAAGGTGACTCTCGTCGACCTCCATGAGTGCCTTGAAATAGCTAGCATAGTCACAAAGGTAGAGCGAGTTAGTCATCCTCGCGAGGGGCTCAATAGAAGGGGTGGTCGACAGCAGCGACAGAACTTCAGGCGAGTCAATGACCTTGGTCTTCAAAGGAACCCGACCCAGTGCGACGCCAGCGGCAAGCATGGCGTACTGCACTACTTCTTCATATGTGCAAAGTTCAGTCGAAGTGAATGTAGACAAGCTGTCGAGTAACATATCGGCAGCCTCTGAAAATTTCCTGATAGAAAGAGAGTATAAGCCGTCATAAGTTTTCAGTCGATTCCGTCTGTCCCAATCTCCACCTCTATCGATCAGGCTGCGAAATTGTCAGTTCATATCGGCGAGGACGACATTGCCACACAAGCTTACACTTTAACGTTCTCCAATTCACGACCAACAGCCGACTTGTCGTCAAAGAACATTCCAACTCGAATAATAGTAAAGAGTATATCAATCTTTGCTCCCACTCCTGGTGTTAGGTCGTATGCTTTCCGCAATGTGAATGTCGCTTTCTCCTGAAGAGTAACCACATCATGTCAGCAATGCACAGGGAATGTAATATGATCATGCTCACCTTATCACCAACACCAGCCAAGTACTCGCCAACCTTGACCCAACCTTCAGCAATCTCCATCTCACCGCCAGCCTCCTCAGCTTCTGCAATAGTCTTCTCCAACGCCTTGACGTCCTCGGAGTTCTTGGCTACCATGGCTTGGTACTTCTCTTCATCCCACGGTATCTGTGGCAAATCTAATGAAGTGTGCAAGTAATAGTACAACGGCGCTTTGTTTCCTTTCTCGATCGCCGTAATTAGACGTTTCTGTGATTCATCTTGGAAAGCTCGAGGAAGAGAGGTTGATTGCAACACGAAGATATCCTGTGCGAGAGATAAATCAGGGACTGAAGACATATCGCGCGTAGGAATAAATGAGAAATCCTAACTATAAGCCTAGCAATCAAGAAATAGATGATACAATATAAAATCTGTGTGCGAATCGATAATGGATCACTGGTCACGACGGTTGGGGGTTAAGCCTGATGAATAGGGACGAGGAAATGTAATCACTCGATCACAAACCGTCACCAATATTCAGGGTTTTGTGACTTACACGGGTCGCGAACAATAATTTCTCCCAAAAACTTTTGGTGTTTATACGAATCTGAAGGATAGTAATTATTGTCGATACCACCTTTCTTTTCGGTCCGACACTACAAAGCAAATGTTACTTCGCCTGTCTACACGCGACAGTCTCTTGGGCTGATAATACTACATCGCAGGTTGTTTCGCAAGAATCTCGGTTGCTGGTTACCCCTTAGTCTCGAGCACAATTCCGTACACCAGCGAACATCTTTTGCACACGAGTAGCAAGTGATCTAGAGCAGTGGAACAGCGCACGCGAAGCTACACAAATCGTATAATGGCTATTGCTCCGGTAGATCTCCTCCAAGTTTTGCAAGCGGCAGTATCGCAAGATCCGGCTTCCGTAGCGACGCGAAAAGCCGCCGAGGCACAGCTAAAAAATTGGGAGACGCATAGTGGTTTCTACTCCCTCCTGCAGGTATATTTGGCGTTCCATCTACGGCTCCGTTGTGCATACTTATGGCGAGAACTAATTAGACCACAAGGACGCATTTTTGGACTCGTCACTACCAACAGAAATTCGGTGGATTGGTATTATCTACTTCAAGAACGGCATCGATAAGTACTGGCGCAAATCCGCACCTAAGTGAGTGTGGCAATTGAATTACGGCGCATTTTCCAGCGATTAACTCATTCGATGTGTATAGCGCGATTGCAAAAGATGAGAAAATCCAGATCAGATCCAAGATCACCCAGACGTTTGGGATCACCAATGAGCAGCTTGCATCACAAAACGCGTTGGCTATAGCTCGTATTTCGAAGTTTGACTTTCCGGTTGAATGGTATTTGACCAGTATGGAACAGACAGGGAAGTTGTTTCCGACTAATACGCTACAGGCCCTCATTATTTTCCGACATGATAGGTCTTGCCAACGACGCACACCATGGTAACGACCTTGTTCGGCTGAAACAGATCCTCGTCGTCCTGAATCAAATTGTAAAGACACTCTCCGGTGCTCGATTTGGCAAGACACGTGCAGCTTTACAACAGGCTGCTCCGGACATGGTCAGGGTCGTAGGACAGTGGTATGTCCAGTTCACGCAAGAGTGGATGACTAGCTCTTTCAACGACAACTCTCAGAACACTTCCAGCGCGATATCTGAACAACTCGAACTCCGCGCGAATATCGGCTATCTTTCACTGAAGATATGTCGACGTCTAGTATCAGAAGGATACGAATTTGCAAACAGACACATAGAAGCCAGAGAGTTGTTCCAAGTGTCTACTTTGCATTTGAACGCGTTCGTTGAGAAATATTTATCATCCCCGTCCGAGACCTTGGAGAAGTATATTCGGACATGCGGAAAATTCTATCAAGACTTGTCCGAACGACAACCTACCGCCTTCATATTACTGCCGGGTTCTTTCGACTTGGTCCGATCTTATCTTACAATGCTACAATCACAAGCGGCAGCCTTTCATCAACCGAACTTTGAATCCCAGGAGTTTTGGGAGAAAGTGCTGGTTCGCGGATTAACCTTATTGCGGAAATGCATCAAGATGATCTTTGGAGATGGCACGGTGACAATCAAATGTACGTTATACTGTTCAAATTGAAATTTGTCTTGTCTTGTCTTTGCTAACGTGAGCAGACCGTACACCCGAAGACCGGGAGGAGACTAAATCGGCAGTGCGTAGTCTGAAAGAAGAGCTGTGTACGGACTCGTTTGTTGTCAGCGTACATGATATTTTGCTCTGGTCCTATTTGCGATTGCGACCGACGGATCTCGAAAAGTGGTCGAACGAGCCGGAAGAGTTTGTCTATGATGAAGTGCAGAATAGTTGGGAATACCAGTTGCGACCATGCTCCGAAAAAGTATACGTTGATTTGCTTCTCAATTTTAAAGACTTGTTGAAGCCTCGTGTATTAGAAGCCTTTGAGGCTGCGAGTGCGCACAACGACGCATCAGATGATGCGATTCTGGCTAAAGACGCGGCATACTGTGCATTTAGTATAGGTTGCAATGCGCTATTCGAAGATGTGGATTTCGATAACGTCCTCTTGAGAGTGTTTGCCCCTCAAGTCGCTAATGCCAGCTCGAGTATGCCATCTATGCACAGAATCATTCTTCGCCGGATATCGTTGATCATCTCAAATTGGATTTCAGTAAAATGCGGCGCTGATGTGCGACAAGATGTGTACGAGGTCCTCGCTCGACAGCTAGATCCTACTCTACCATTGAATGATAAAGTCGTTCAGTTGACTGCTGCTCTGGCACTTAAGAGTGCTGTAGACGAGTGGGACTTTAATCTTGATAGCTTCTTGCCATATCTCGAGCTATTCCTAACTCGTCTGATCGAATTGATCACGAAAGTGGATGTGATTGAGACTAAGCTATCTCTGCTGCAAGTGATATCTGTGATTGTGGAGGTGGTTGAGAGTCGTATCATAGCCTTTGCAGACAAGATCGTTGCACTGCTTCCTTCACTCTGGGAACAAGCTGGCGATG
Organism: Lipomyces yamadae; assembly: GCA_030556285.1. Taxonomy (NCBI): domain Eukaryota; kingdom Fungi; phylum Ascomycota; class Lipomycetes; order Lipomycetales; family Lipomycetaceae; genus Lipomyces; species Lipomyces yamadae. The sequence goes on along the minus strand of JAKTPU010000022.1, from coordinate 135,392 downwards.
AACACATTCTTAAGGGCGCGATTCTACAGACATTAACAAACCTGATACAGGCTACTGGAAAGGAGTCATATAAATTCCACCCACTCTACGTGCCACTTATTGCCGGGATTGTCGATCCAAAGTCGGAACTTCACGTCTACCTTAATGAAGATGCCCTTTTGCTCTGGCAAACAACCATCGCAAATGCACAAGATACGACACCCGCGCTGTTAAGTCTACTGCCGATTCTTATAGAGTCGCTTGATCAGAGTACTGACACTCTGCGGATGGAACTTGTGATTCTCGAGGGATATGTGCTGCTCGCGCCAGCCATCGTCGCTGAACAATACGTGAAAGTAATCTTTGGCATCATGGCATCTTTCATTGGTAATCTTAAAATCGAGGCGTGCCACACTGTCACACATATTATCGAGCTTTTCATCCAGTCCCTGCCACTCAATGCATATATTAACGACTTAGTCGACTCGGGTCTCCTCGGTCGCCTGACCGACTCTATATTTGACGCTCACGAGTCAGCTATCAATGTCACTCGCTACCTCACAATTTACGCACGCCTTGCCCTTGCAGATCCCACCGTTGTGGCCCGATTCTGCGACGTGTACGGTACAGAAAGACGATTGCAGTCTAATGGCGGAGAGAGTTTAGGAGCTTTACTCGACGTGTGGCTAGAAAAAATCGACAACATGGGGCACCCTCGAATGCGTAAGTTGACGGCCATGGGTTTAGGCGCGATTATGGACGGGCCTACGGGTCAGCAAGAGTCTGTTCTGCGGAGACGAGAAGCCATTACGAAAGCCAAGAATGAAATTTTTGCTGAATTGGATGGCGAAGAGATAGATCTCAATGTCGAGACGTCTGTGAAGAATTTGATGTCGATGTGAGTGACAAGTTGACTGAAGATTTGGATTGCATGATATATATAGTCTTTGGCCAGCCTGTACATAAAATTTTATATTAGCATTGGCGGGGTACAATAGGCCCGTATTTACACAAATTCAGATTGAGGTGGTTATGGCAACCCTGATCAACTGCCAAGCTTGCAAAGATGTTGCATCCCAAATTTCATTAACCTTGACGTTTATTTTTTCTATAAACATGCATATGTAAAACGGAAATTGTGTCAATCCAACGGGACAGGCCAATGAGCACTGATAAGCACAGTCTGTTCTTTTAGGAGATTGAATGATTCCCTCTGTCCATCTAAGTTCAACCGTTACCTTATTAAAAGCAAACAGAACCGGTCTGCCGCACATGTGCGTTTCTGCAGATGGAGGTACAACTTTCTGAGAAAAGAAAAGAAGAAAAAAAAAAAAACAAGCGAATTCAACGCGCAGCTTTTATAGTGGTACCACGGCAGCCGCAGTGGGTTAGGGCCAGCCTGGTTCCTGGGGTGGGAAAATTATTTTAGCTGAAAGCGGGAGGCGACGAATTTACGCTCAACGAAGGTCAATCCGGATCAATTATCACTAGAAGTTGCGAGGTTGACAGATCTTTTGCACTTTTACTGGTACCTTATTGTCATTCTAGTGTGGGGAGATCTATCATAGTTGGACTGCTGTCGGCATCAATTCTCTCGAGACAGTTGGGTGGCACAACTACGGCCCAATTCATTATCCGTGATCATCACATTTACACACAGTCGGTATCATGAGTTTTTCGATGTTGTCCCGTAATCTTATGCGCGGATCAATGGCGCCCAACGCCATGTCGCTCGCCGCCCGCACGATGGCACGTAAACCGACGCCTACTCTATTAGAATTGCCGAAAACGACCATTGGTGCGATTAGGCGGTCCTATGCGACCGACTCGGACGAAAAGGCTGCTAGCAAGGATTCTTCCAAGCCGCGACCGAATCTGACAACTGAATCGTTATTATCGCAAGAGATGGTTGATGCGATGGCAAGCGAAGGTTCCGAGGAGGCGAAGAGGGAACAGTCTACTAGCGGGGCCAAGCCTGAATGGGCAGGAACAGCAAAACGTGCGGATTACCAGGCTGCGCGTGATGCTAGCCGAACACGACGTCTTGTGTGGTCATTCGCTGGTCTCTTCTTCATCGGCGGTCTCACAGTGGTCTATATGGGTCGAAACTGGGATCAAGACGAGTGGCATGCGCACCGGGACATCCCCAATGGCTACTCGCCAGCTCTCATGTACAAGCGCTTCAGGGGTAGACTCGAAGGCGTCACGAGTTACTATGCCGGGCCTTCGATTGAGCCTGAGCTGCCACCTTTGCCAAAAGACGACAATTATCAGCGATTCACATTAATTTTGGGTGTTGAGGACTTGCTTTTACATTCAGAATGGACACGCAAGGATGGTTGGAAGACATACAAACGACCGGGTCTTGACTACTTTTTAATGTATCTGGCTCAGTACTATGAAATCGTGCTATTTTCATCCGAATCTGCCAATTTTGCTGAACGCATGGTTATGAAGTTGGATCCATATCACGCATTTATGACACACGCTCTGTTCAGAGAATCAACCCATTACATCGATGGCCAAATTGTGAAGGATATTTCCAACATCAATCGTGACCTCAGCAAAGTCATCATGATCGACGTCGATCCGGCCGCGTATTCGAAGCAGCCGCACAACGCCATTCCTATCAAGCGATGGACTGGCACAAATGACGACAGGGAGCTAGTTAAACTTATCCCTTTCCTCGAGTACATCGCCAACAGTGAAGCGAAGGATGTTAGAAAGGTGCTGCAGACGTTTGAGGACAGTGATGATTATGCCGCTGAATACGACCGCCGAGAACGCGAGTTCCGAAAGAGAGCGTATGAGATATGGGAGCAGCAGAAAAGCCAGACAAGCCTATCGTCATGGATTGCCAGGTTGTTTGGTATGCCTGCTCCTCAGGCCGATAGGCCCATGATTGCACAGGATTTCTACAGACAAGAAGGCATTAAGAATTATGAGCGGATGCAGCAGTTCATTAAGGAGAACGGCGAGAAGATTCTTGAGGAAGAGAAGCAGCGAGAGCGTGAGTTCTTGGAACAACAGAATTTCACGCTAGGTAATGTCCTTAAGGGGGTAAGTGTGTTTTTGTGGAATCTCTAGTAAACGTGCTCTCGCATGCTGACTGACACTCTTTAGGTCGTGGATCCACAGGCGCAGGCAGCAGCTGCCGCTCAGGCAGCTCAGGCGGCTCAAGTCGCGTCGAGTGCTCCGGCATCAAAGTAAACGTCGTTAGGGAACGGTAATGTGTGGCGCTAAAAGTTGGATCATTGTCGTGTATGTGTATATGATACGAAGACGAGCATCATCGTGGTTAGACCGAGACGGAATACGCAAAAGGATTATGTATTATATGGCTGTCGAAATAAAGCGGCTCCCCCATTTTAAATTGGGCTCCATTACTATGCAACGAAATTCTATTACTTTAAGTAACAGCATAGATTACAAAGGCCAATGAAGGTCAAACATAATAAGATACAGGACTTCTGACACCAATGCTTATGCAGTCATCTTCCACTGCGCCATTGCACCAATCAAACTAGAAACCATGCCGGCAAGACCAACGACGGACTCGTCGATAGGTACTAACTGGAGACCCGCAATCGGGATCGAGCTGTCGAGCAGATCAAGGACAAACTGAGTGCTGTTTGCCGACTTCTCGACTCTGACCTTCTTGATCGCAACGATATCTTTCTCGGCCTGTTTTGCGAGCGAGGCTTCACGCTTGCTAAGGCCGACGTGCTTGTAGACGGCGCCGGAAACGCTGAAGAAGATCCCTGCTAGCCAAAATTGGTAGTAGAGTCTCTGAGCCAGTTCGGGATTCTTGAGAGTCACGAGCTTTGTGCTATGGACCTATCGACGCATTAGCGAACCGGGCTAATTTATTCCTGCACGGCTAACTGGACGAAGACTCACAAAAAGTAAGGTGTCGACAGTGAGATACGCAGAGTATGCCAATTGCCGGCCTACAGCGGTATATCTCAACACGGCATCGGCAGTCTTATTGTCATAAGCAATTCCGGCAGCCTTCAAATGTTGCAGCGGCTTGCCGATTCTCATGATCTTCCGCGCCGTGGAGAACTGGGACATGATGCCTCTCCAGACCGCCAGCGTTGTTTTGTCGCCACCCTTGCGGGTGAGGTAGGCAGCGTAAAACCGAGCAAAGTATTGGACAAGTCGCATCAACTTGTCACGACCGATGGTCGTGTCAAGATAACGCAAAAGATGCGCTGCTGTTGGGTGATATACAAGCGCGTCAGCAACCATTATGGACAAAACGAGCAAATCGATTGGTGTGTTAAGTAAGATGCTGAGATAGTATGTAGGAAGGGATAAGGAGTGGATTCGGAATGAGTTTATGGCCTTTGCAGATGATGGCGGGGAAAAGACTAGACGAAGGGACAGCACGTGCAATTGAGGGAAGAACCCTTACATCCAAACCACCATTGTCGAGTTCGCTACGACTCATACCAAGAATTTGCAAATGTAAGCACTGGGTATGCAAAGGGAAAAAATAGCCAGTTACAATATATTTTCCCGAGTTTGATGTGGACGTTCATTCTGAATTCTTGGAACATTACTATCGGTCATGGTATAACGATAAACATGGTGCATAACATTTTGTAGATATTCAAACTAAAATGTGGGTATGCTTCCTAATAAGCTTGGGCTGGGCCATATAGATTGAGGGACCTTTAGCAAGCATTATTGAGTTACGCCACCAATTAAGGTCGGCCATTATAGTCAGCATAGCTCTAAGTTACTTGTCATTCTAATAACCGATGTTCAGGACCTAGGAGTGGGAACTGCCTGATGCAATGTGCCAAGAGCACAGAGTGCATTATACAAACCTAGTAAAAAGTGAAGGGATATTTACTTGATTTGAACGATATACAAGTATCCTTTGCTACTGGATTGTTTACAGTAGATTAGAAGCGCATCCTACGTTGTCGTGATATATATACATCAGGCCAAATGCTGATGGGATGGAAAGATAACTAGTAAAAGTCCTTGAGAATTAAAATTAATTTTGCACAGTATTAATCCCAAATCATGCCAGCAATCAAGCAAGCAAAAGAATATATCTATCTAATCGTGACTGGCAGCCTTAGTCGAGGAAATTTCGAAAATGACGATGACGTCAGCGTCCCCTGTTCGTTTCCTTAACATGCTCACATTTACCTCAGCTAGCTCAGGCCCTATGACCGGTGTTACCTAAACAGAGATTCACGTGACATATCGGAAGGCCTGAGCTTGCTGAGGTAAGCTAACATCGCAAGAGCAAGTCAGGTGACGGGCGGTCTGCAGATCTGCAAATGATCTATCAATCTTGTCCTGCGAGTCTGTTAAGGTTTGCAGGACTCGCACGATCGTACTCTTTTGTGTGCTAACCGAAAACCTTATCGACTATGCATATTACCGCATTGCCTAAATTCGATTCTCCCCGCCGCGACGCTCTCTTGAATTTTTGTGTGTGTTTTTGTTTTCTCCTCCAGCGTTTCGAACTCCACGCGGCCACTTCGGCTAAACGGCCTGCACCACCACCACAAAAGGACGGAGCTCGCCATTCTCTCAACATAAACCAAACGTCATTGACGGACTGACTGTGGCAAAGAAAAGTTCTTGGGTCGTCTTGTCCGCACACGAAGTAGTGCACGCCGCTAAAGGCGATACGAAAATGTCCAGTGTCGTAGTCTCCGCTCCTCCGGGGCACTCGCATGGCCCCTCTTACTCTCACTCAGCTGTTGCTGCTGGTCAGTCACAGACACAGATTCAGTCGCGACCGCATGGTATCGACCGCGTACCTGGCCAGTCGGTTATAGCTGCACGAGTCGTGCCGCAGCACTCGCCAGCGGCGGTGTCCGCGCTAGCTGATACTGTATCAACCCTCTCGATTTCGCCACGGACGCCGATCCCGCCGCAACTGCAGATCCGCAATCAAAACCAAGGCACTGGCGGGACTGCATCGTCCGCAGCAGCTGCCGTTGTCAGAGCATCTTCCGAGACGGATGAACGTAGCAGCACAAATAACGATGTCGTTATTCGCAATGGTTGGCTGATGAAACGTGGCAAGCGATGGGTAATTTGATATTTTATCGATTGATTGGACCTTCGCAGCATGCTAATCGTACTCACATAGACCTGGGCTCGGCGATGGTTTGTATTGCGACCAGCACAGTTGACGTGTTACAAAGATGAGTCAGAATATAAGGCCGCCGACATCATTCCTATAAGTGATATCAACACGGCAGCAATCCTGGCTGATGATAAGTCGGATTCGAAGCGAAAGGCCCATTTCGCAATATTTACACCTAGCAGAAATTACCATCTGCATGCATCTACGCCAGCCGACGCAGAACAGTGGGTCACAGATATCAAGACCGCGGTGAGACTGTTAGAACAGCAATCCGAATATCTCCGTCGGCAGTCCGCCACCATATTCCGAGCACCAAATTTTCAGGGATCCGCCGAAAATGCTAGATCAAGTGAGAATTTGTCAGACATAACAACTACCGCGCCACAGCTTTCTATCGTATCTGCCTCACCGTCCGCTAATTATCCTCCTCGAACGAATGAAAATACCGAACTAGGTCGACGCACTTCACTCAGTGACGATCAGAACCATCACGCTCATAGTCCAATACTACATGGTCACCGTCATCATGATTACCGTCTACATCCACCACAACGCCTCGCCAGTCCGGTTGAGAGCGACCTTCCAATATCGCCGACGACAATGGCGCGCTCCCGATCACCTGAATATAGCATACATAATGGCAGTACGCATGAATATTCTGGGGCAGAAGACGTGGGATTTTCGTCAGGTGCTTCCGACTACGGCTTACCTGTATCTGGCCCTCTTCGCCATCCGTCCCATCTCCAGCTTCCTCCACCTGCTCAACCAAGCCAGCCCCGCACAAGTACGAGCACTGCCGATAGCCATGTCGTTCATGACCTCGCACAATTAGAAAAAGATCGTGTCTTGGAATGCGGCTATCTTCTGCGTCTGGTCAAGCGATACAATCAATGGCGCAAGAAATGGGTCGTGCTCCGGAAAGGCAGTATTGCGTTTTATAAATCAGAAGACGAGTATAAGCCACTCAAGATAGTACCTCTAGATCATGTTATAGACGTGATGGAGATTGATCCAATGTCACGGTCAAAACAGTATTGCTTGCAAATTATTCTGCCCGAGAAGCGATTGCGTCTATGTGCCAACACGGAAGAGGATCTTACGCGGTGGTTAGTGGCAATCAAGGCCGCCGTCGTGAGGTATAACAAAGACAAGGAAAATGACCAACAACACAAATAGTCTCACCCAACGTTTTGTTTTGTTTTCATGGATGGCGTATTCGGCAGGGTGTCTGAAAAAATTTTTTGTATGTCTATCTCACCGTGTCTAGTTTTGATTTGACCTATGTATATGTACTAGATGTATTATTAATCACATAATTAATGGTGTACAATGGGAATATAACATACCTATCCAACTGGTCCTTCTCAGTCTCTTTATATACAAAAACGCCAAACAGGACTACTATACAAAAACCCAACAATGGAGAGTTGATTTATATCTTGCGAGACAGGTAGGCCCAATACATCTTCCACGGCAAATTCCAGTCTTTGACTTTCAACTTTGGACTAAACAAATCGAAATCCGTCTTCTCTAATTTTTCCAGCCATACCCGAATAGGCACCGCAGACAGCACCGGTGCAAACATGGCATCATCAATATTTTTACGACCGCCTCGCTGATTGACGACTTCCTCGAGCATTGTCCGGGCCGTGATAAGTTGGTCGTTGGCATGAGTGGCCACTTCGAACACGGCATCAGCTAGTTTGCGGCGAACATCGGCGTCATGAACGTCGGTTCTTCGTACCACGTCTTCCTCACGCAGGCCATGCCGGACCATGACATCAATTGGCAACAACACTCGCCCCCGCCGCAGAATCATGCTCGGAAAATCTATCAACGTCTCGACAACACCCATCGCACGACCTATATGCGAGCACACGTGTTCTGCCGTGACAGCTCGTGAACCAGGCATACTCTCGCCAAGTAGATACAGCATCGACGCGTACGCGCCCTCACCGTAATCAGCCAATGCCGCGACATTCGGAACCGGAGGATCGCCAACGCGGGTCATTCTTGCGTCAACCATGCGCATGAAAAACCCTCGCGTATATGAATGCGTACGGATCACGTCTGCCAGAAGTACTGCAACTGGTTCGGATGGAAGCGTTTTCCCTGCAAACATGTCTTGGATTGTTTGCTTCCAGAACTGGAGCCGGAGCCGGGCCGAGGCCACACTAGAGCCGGACGAGAGTGAAATGTTTGCTGACGAGGTAAGGGGCGGGTGAGATGCGTGTCTGAGCGCAGCTGACAGTGAGCAGATTGCGATGTGAGCATCCCGAGAAGGCCCAGGAGTAAACGGTGTTATTAGATTGGACGACATGAAGCTGCTTTCCAGGAAGGATGTACAATATTGCCTTGCTCTTGCAATGGATAATCGCGACGTGTCGGACTCTGGCCCTGACGACTCCGAAAACGAATCAACCGGTCCTGATCGGGGTTCCCGTACACCTGGCATCTCGGTATGTGTGTGCGAATGCGAATGCGAATGTGAATGACCATGCGAGTGCCAATGCCCGTCTTCATCGTGATTAGTTGAGTAGTGCCGATTGCTAATGGCACTCGCGCGGCCACCAAGCCACTGTCGCACCGTGCCTGTTCGACAGAGCACAAATGGACGCGTCGACATGACTGACAGTGATCAGAACGAACGGCGCAGGCGAGTCGGTCTATAGAGAATTTAGTTGGTCCACCTAATAATTCAAGACGGGATGAATTTGTGCATGGTACCATGCTGTGCGGCTGCTTGAACCCGAATATCTCGCCGGAGACGGCGAGCGTGGGTTAGGGTGCTGTAAATCTCCTTCAAAGAATGCGAGCTCACCAAAAAAAATTCCCAAAAAATATTGTCTTAAAATATAAAATCGAGTAAAGTGCGAATAATAGATGTTATTTCGTAATTTTCACGAAATACTAAGCGCTTAAGAACGTAGCAACGAGGTCAGCTGAGAATTCCACCAAAATATTCGGTTGGGAATTTGTCGCTGTTACTGCTTTCGTTCGAGAGCGGCCATTGTTTCTCTTTTCGAACAACTATCCACTTTAGCAAGGAAACGCATGTTAGTCGTCACGCGCTAATACTATTTTGTCTACATCATTGAGATTCCAAATATATTTCAAGTGCTCGACTTCTGATCACGGATACTGCCCTGCACGCAATTAATTCATAGGTTACGACAATGGGGATGTACCTTAGAACCTCTCGTGCGCAGGGCGCAGTCCAGAAGGTACGCACGTATGCGAGGTTACAAAATCAGTCAAGCTGGTCGGTGCAGAGCCAGGAATCTGGCAATAGTTCTAGTTCTCGAGTGCGTGGTGGAAATTCTGCCTCTCGCGATGAATATGGTGCAACAAGTGAAAGCCCAGCGGAATTTATGCGGTCATTCGTGACCGCGCAGAAGACGGTTGTCGACCGAAATGAAAATAAAGATGTACAGCGTCAAGCAAGAGCGCGAGAGTCGGAGAAGTTATTTTCATTAGAAAAATTTCAGCAGGCCAAGAAGGAAGAGAATAGGGTCTTGATCCAAGACACCAGACGGCAAAAACTATCCGAGCAATTGCAAATGGCGGCCCTGCAAGGGAATAAGAAAAATTTGAATCGAGAGCAAGATGATGCGGTACAGCAGGCACGCGACAAGGCTAGACCATCACCATTAGCGGAGCTTTTTAGTGGCTTGGAAAAGGCTGCAGAGGCTAGAGAAAGGCAGCGGCAGAGAGCAGCAGAATTAAAAGCACTGAGGGCGCAAAGTAAATTTCATCCGCATTTGCAACCGGAGGCGCAATCGAGTTTTGATCAAGTGGATATTAAGAAAATCGTTGAATCTATTCCTGTGTCTAAAGGCCTATCGAAGAAAGTCGAGAAGAAGCCGGCGGCTCCGTTAAGCCTTGGGCGAGAGCATAGTCGGGAGGAAAGAAACGCAACGGCAGATCATGCATCTAAAATTCAGCAAACACAGGCAGGCGACCAACAGAGAATTGTTTCTAATATCCCGGACACGCAACTTCCGAAGTCCGGATTTGTGGATCTCGTGGACGAGCACCGGCAGTTCCATTCGCGTCTGTCCTTGCAAGATGTGCAGGAACGGCTACCACTTGGGCACAAGTTGGTTACAGTTCAATTCGAGGGTTCTCGAGGCCAAGGAAGTTTGATGGTGGTAAGGATTATTAAAAAACGAGGCCGCAACATGTCCGGCGCGGACCCCGCTCACTCGGTAACGACTAAGGTGAGCGTTTAGGTGGCGCAATTGAATGACATTATGTTTTGTATGGCGTTCGTGTTTGTTGTAAATATTTTGATTTTTTGTTGTAATTGCGCATTGGATCGCTGGATGTTTTGATACGCACTTCTTATGTATATAAACATGCGTCATTAGTAAGCTGTGGTCGTTTCTAATAGTTTCGCATTTTAAAGCACCAATTTAAAGATATCGTTTTGAGTGAGCATGTCTAAACGATGTAGGTTATTGCTATTAGTTTCGCGGACGCTTAAGTGCACCTATCCCCACTAGCGAGTCGCGACCCCTGAGAAGATCTTGCCCGCCGCATGTCAAGTCGTCTTCGAGGAGCGCCGGCAGCTCCAGCCAGGTATGGGCGTTACGATACATCACTTACCGGATGAGACGCTCGTGGCAGTGTTCTCTGTGCTTGAACCTCACAGCTTTCTAAACGCGTCGCATGTGTGCTCGCGATGGCTGCGGCTGAACCGTGTTGACTCAATTCTTGCGCGACATATTAGAAACTACTTATGTGAAACTTATGAGGAATGGAATTATGTTGATATTATTAGCGAGGAGTATTAGTTCTAACTGATTATTCATCGTGTTGCTGGCTGACACTCCATTATAGCAACGAGAGCGTTTCGACAGGATCCGTGGCTTGCCCAAAATCTGACCTCCAAGGAAAATGGCCATATTACCTCTATCTGTACATGTTACGGCGAAAGTTCGTGGGTCTGGGAATACATCCAAGATATAAAATTATGTGCCGTGACATGACTCGAGCTCACCCTCATTTCGAGTGCTCTACCTTCTCCGCGGACGGTACTCTTTACGTTGCAGTGTACCGGGACGAGAGAACATTACCGAACCCGTCACGAATAATTCGCCTGTACAATCTAGCAGCAAGATTTCCCAAATTGTCTCATTCATTTTTATTCACCACTGACACAGATCGTGCTGCTACTGACGTCGTTCTCTCTCGCGACGTTCAATCACTTGCTCTAGCATTCGACATTGGCTATGTAGTGGTCTATAAGCTGAGACTAGGGCCGCTAGACTCAGAGACATCGACACCCCAGGAGTACATGACTTCGCCAATATGCGAACAAGTGTACAGTAAGCAGTTTCCGTCTTCGATCCACTCACTTGCCGTGTCGTCCGGCACTGAAATGCTAGTTCTGGGATGCCGTAGACTTGGTGGGCTGACTATCATCAACCTGTTGTCCGGCGTAGAGCTCGACGTGCCCCATTACCGACTTGATCTTGAAATCGGTCTACAAGCAAGGGATGAGGCGCTCTGTCTACGAGGATGGAACGAAACAATAGTGATGCGGAGTTTTGATGAAGAGGCCTGGGAAGAAAAGGAGAACATATGGAGCTACTTTGAAGAAGTGCTCAGCAATATGGAGTCCACATGTGTGCAATTGCAGGACGCAATCAGTTTGGCCCGGAGGAATTTTTTTGTTGGGATGAATAACCTCGCAGCAGATATTCTCCCAGATGTCGCGCACGGCATTGACAACGTGGGTGGATCTCGTTATGTTATCAACGAGAGGCGCCAAGTGCGTTTGTATTATATGCCTGACTACGAGGAGGACGAGGACGACGTCTCTTCTAACCATGACGGACTTATACATGACCCGGACGAAGAAGGCGTGAGAGCATCCAAGGTTCTTGCTGAATGCAGTGGAGCATACAGAATGGCACTCAGTGACGATGCTAGTCGTCTCTTAGTAGCTCAAGTCGGGAACCTTCGATTATTTTCCCTCGGAGCCGACTTTTTGGATGGCATCGCGTCTTATTGTGACAAGCGGGAACAGGGGGAAGATCTTTCTGTTATGAGTCAGTGTATGAATCTCATTATCGAAAAGGAACTTAAAGATCGCAGAGCGCCGATGATGTCGAGAGAGTTCATTTTAGCAGATTTGTTATACAAACCGGTAATTAAAATATGCTTTATGAAGTCGTCCGGAATAGTCGTGGAGTACGCAGATGAGATCGCTGTGTACGAACTTTCACGTTCACGAATGCCCTGTATTTATATGATGATGGATGTAATAGGGGAAATCGACGAGATCTAGTGTAATTTTATAATTTTTGTGGGTTTCTATATTGGCGTTATATCGGAAAATCTGGACGGTCAGGACAACGAGATGTCTACTGTGCAAAGTGGCTACAAGTTTATACGAGATCTGTACAATCGCTTCGACAGAAAAATGCATTCCTCACTATATACACTAAAAATACAGAGAGTCCGCTTACTTCTTGCCTCGTTTCTGCTTCTTTAGATTCGTTCGTGATTTTGCCTCTAGATCGTTGAATACCCGCTTTCGTTTTCCTTGACCTGCTTTCCCGGTTGACTTTCCAAAGTTCTTTGAGTCCTTGCCAGACTTGTGGAACGCAACCACAGGCTTCTCAACTTCCCCCTGGATCTCCTTATTTCCGTCATCATCCTTCTTGACATTCTTATTTCTGGCTTTGGTCTCCCTTGCTTGACGACGCTTTACGACTTCAATATTTTCAATCGCAAATTCTACGACCAAACGGCGCTTGCGAAAGCTTTCGAGCTCCTTGTCGCCCACCGCTTTCTTGACCTTCTTGGACTTGGATTTTTCTTCGGCCCCGGCTGCTATAGGTTCTGCAGTCGCAGACTCGTGTTGTAGCTGCACTAGGTCCTTTGGCCCGATTTCTCGAGCGTTTAACCACCGCAAGCCCATTAACGCTAATCGATGCGAGGAGTACTCGATAAATCCATAACCTCGAGATCGGCCAGATCCGGAGTTTTTGTCCTCGTAAATGATCTTGACTTGTTTCACGACACCGTGCTTTTTCTTGTGCGATTTGATACCACGATCCTCATCGAAAGAATGCGAACGCTCCAGCTCTTCCTTGCTGAGCGACTGGCGTGTGCCGGCTTGTACTTCCTCGGCAAACGCAACTATAGCACGACGAGCCAGCAGTTTGAGCTGGGCTTCTGTCATGCTTCGAGGAATATTTCGTACGGCCAAACGAGTGAGACTGAGATGGAGGGATGGATTTGAGCGCAGCTGCTGACGACGGACAGTGAGTGATTGCTGTCGAATTTCCATATCGGCTTTGGGCATAGCCTGTGCGAGTGCAGAATCAGGTGCAATACGACCTTCATTGAGGAGAAACAAATGGCGCTTGTCTTTATTTCTCTCCGAGCTCTTACCAGCCATATCGAGCCGTTTCTGCGCGCCGTCTTCAGCGAGCTTCTCAGCTCTCGTGCGGTCAACGGCTGCAGCAAGAGACAAAATTCGGTCATCAAGAACATATCGTCGGTCAACGTCGTCGGCTATTAGAATCGACGAATCAGAAACCTGCTTCGGCGCGTGGGCCAGGCAGGACCGATACGTTTCCTGATCTTTAAAACAAACAAAGCCCGTTCCTCTCGGCATATTAGTTTCTTTGTCCTTTACTGGGAGTGCGTACCGCACGGGCCCAAAGTTCGTTGTAAAATGTTCAGTTAATGACTCTGACGTAGTAGCATATGAGAGATTGCGGATAAAGACTGTTGTGTCTGTATTGCTATCTTTGAAATTCATCGTAGATGTCGACGTTTTCGATGCAGGCGTGATGGAAGCCTTGACATTCTTTTCATCGTCCTCTTCGTCGTCCTCTTCATTGTCCTCGTCATTGTCCTCTTCATTGTCCTCGTCATTGTCCTCGTCCTCGTCTTCGTCATCTACTTCACTCGTGTTGCCGTGGTCGTCTTCATTCACTTCATCATCGTCCTCGTCAGACTTAGCTAAGAAGCCAGTATCATCTTGGATCGAAAGATTGTCCTCGTCTGCGGACTCGGCTGAAACGTCGTCTTCTTCATTCTCAATGCTCACTTCGCTGTCACTTGTTTTCTCTTCCAATTCTTCCTCGCTCTCATCGTCGTCGGAAATATCAAGCCTTTCCTTTCCAAGTTCAAGGCCGTTCTCAAGATGTTTTTGCCATGTGTCTTTCTCCACGGCATAATCAACAGCAACTTGACGCCCATCAATCTGCATCCCATTTGCCTCTTTAATGGCGCGATCGGCTGATGTCCGCTTGCGCATTGTAACAAAGGCAAATCCTGACATACGCCCACCTTTTTTTCTCGGAATCAGGGCCTCGGTTACTTTGCCGTACCGACTGAATAACTTGGTCAACTCTTCCGGATCTCGTACGGACCAAGGCAAATTTCGAATAATCAAGCGTGGCCTTCGCTTAACCCTGTCACCTTCAACAGCAGTAGCAGGGCCATTGGCAGGCGCATCATTTCTTTCGTCGCCAGGTCCGCCACGGTGTCGTCGTCTGGCAAGATCAACTCTTATTGTTCGCCCATCTAATTTCAATGCCCGAGACTCTTCCAGCGCTTTCTTAGCATCGGACGCGAGGGCAAATGTCACAAATCCAAACCCTTTTGATTGCTTTGTCTCCCGGTCCGTGACGACGACACTGTGTTTGACAGGACATATCTGAGAGAAAAAGTCCGACAGTGAATCAGAAGTGGCCGAGAAAGGTAGCGACCGAACGAAGAGGGTCGTATTTTCATTCGCGTCAGGAGGTATTGCTGGCGCTTCTCGACTAGGCTCTACCGTCGCCATTAAATGTGTCTATAGAAAAGAGGAGAGAGAGCCGTGATGTAAATATAATGAGGGAGATATTATTTCGAGTGACGTTGTGCTCTATAAATTTTTTGCCCGTTGGGAGTTTGAAGGTTTTAGGTTTTAACTTCCAGGGTGGTTACCTCAGCGATCATATCATAACTAACTACTTCTGGGTTTTTTCATCTGATCTATCTATCACAATACCCAACTTTATGTTACAATATAATACAATCAAGACTGATGTACATTCCGTAGTTTAGCCAATTCTGCCATTACGCCCGAAAATGTCGTAGGAGCTTCATCGTCTTTATCTTTATGCTGACTCGTAGTATTTTCTGTCAAAGTTCTCTCGACCGTTGATGATTCGTCTTCTAGAATCAATACGTCGCTGTCGTGAGCACGTGTCTCCACGGCTTTATTCGATAACACAGGACGAGCCGGCTGCTTTCCTTTATTCACACCTGACTTATGCTGAAATGTCCTTGGTAATCGACTTATCACCTTCCTTCGCACAACAAAAGGCTCTGTAATCGCCACCCGAAACCTTCGAACCTAGTATATTTATTCAGAATCTGAATGCCGTCACACGATTCAGAGCATACCTTTGCGTCACCCCAACCTCCGATATCGGAAATAGTTCGCCCTCCATCATTAACGGCATTTTTTAGACTGCCAAACGTGCTTATTAGACTTGCCGCGTCATTCTTGTTAACTCCACGGATTGAAGTCAACAAGTCTACGATTCGGATCGAATAATCTTCCTTTTGCGATGCTTGGATAGCTGTTGGAGGAGTGGACTTGAGAGCACCGAATAGTGATATATAGTGGCCTGCCTCCTGTGCACTAGACGAAGTCTGTCAGCGTTATCAGGATCATTAGTCAGAAAACGTCTCTACAGACCTCCATGACAGGATCACAACGAAATTATTAACTACACCAGTCTTCGTAAGCTCCTTAATCGACTCTGAGTGATTGTCCTGTTCTACCATTAACAAAATCGCTCGCACTCCCTTTACACTCAATGGCACACACTATATCAACAACAACTAGGAGTATACGAACACGAAAGTTCTTAGCCATCTTGGTTATTCTGTTGAAGATATATTCTGGATGTAGCCCTGTTGCACGTAAGTACCCGTACTACGTAGGCATTGACAATGTCACGCACGGTGATATTTTAGACTACCGACCTGTATTAGCGATATTGCCCACAACACCTGTAACAGATGTCGAGTGCGCTTACCTGAGAAATAGGACAGCTATGGTCGGATCCACGAGATAGTCTGGCACTATATCTCCGTATTCCCATGGCACATTTCTAATATGATTCAGTAAGGGATTGCCTTTCTATATGCTTTATATCAGTATCTTGCAAGCAAATCATGCATATATGTAGCAGAGACCCACTTGACGCGGACTGACAACTATCGTTCCAAGCGAGCTTGACGCGCCTATCACCTTCCTGGGTACTGGCTGCTGTAGTGTCGTGGTCTGTACCGATGCATTCCTACTCTGTCCTGGCACTGACGAAGCCTCTGCAGTTGCTGTTATCGGCACGGCAGCTGACGATCCGGAGACAGTAAGTGGCGGTCGCGAGGTCCGGCTCGGCCTTGGAGCAGTGCTTGCCTGTCTCGCTTGCGACTCGATGCGTTCCAGCGCCCGCAGGTCTGTCTCGTCAAGTGAAAAGTCATCCATATTTGCGTAGCTGGAGAGCGGCAGCTGGAGAGCGGCCGGAGTTAAAGTCTTATGCGGCGCCGTTAGGCACGTGACCACTGGTTGCCGTGGTAACGTTTGTTTCTCTTTGCCTGCCTTAGTGCGACGCCATGTGCACCTCACTCCACTTACACTCTCACCGTTTCCCAACACTAACCACTATGATCTGTCTGAGACACATTATTACATGCGGCGTTGTAATGGCCTGAATTACTTTGAAGATTTGAGAATGCCTGAACCGCGGAAGAGTTACATGTCAAAAGAGGAATTGCGTGAGTGCTACACATAAACGGAGATTCTAAGAATACGCTGGTCTGCATGGACTCGTACTAATCAAAATCATGAGCAGGAAGCTATTTGTCGCAATTAGAGAGTCAAGCCTCCGTGGCTCACACTCATCATAATCACTCACATTGCGGGTTATGTCACAGCTTACCAATGGATCCAGGCAAGAAATCCCCTTCGGACGCTCATTTGCGAAGGAGCCCAACTCGTCAGTTGACCGGAAAGGCACGGACAGAAAATACTGACGATGAACGCCGTGCAAATTCAAACGAAGCACTGACTTATGAGTCACTACGAGATCATATGGACATGCGTGGCTCTAAGCCTTCACTTTATCCCCATGTTCAAGTGAAATGCGCTTCTAATGAAACTGATAGCACTTACAGCAGTAGTCGCGATAGTAGTGAATATGAGCGACCCTACGGTCTTCAGTCGAATCCTACGACCAAAAGGTCACTTCCGCTTATACATTTTCCGAAAGATCATCCGTTCTACCAAGGCAAACCGCTAAACTCACTTGTCTCGAATCTTGATCCCCGTGTCAACACCCCTGCAAACAAAAATACCTGCGCCCAATGCCACAAGTCGCTCTCGTCAACGAAGACAATACTAAAGGCTATGGGGAACAGGTATCATCCTGAGTGCTTTCAATGCAGTCACTGTTCATTGTCACTAGAGCATGCCGCGTTCTATCCACATGACGGCAAGGTCTACTGTCATCTAGATTATCATGAGTTATTTTCACCTAGGTGTGCACATTGCCAGACCCCGATTGAGGAAGAAGTTATTACAGCCATGGGCTCGACGTATCATGTTGGCCATTTCTTTTGCGCAGGTTGTAGTAAGGTAGGCGATTCGCGAATTGAGTGCATTGCTCCCAGCTGACACATTCAAGCCATTTTCGACAGATGAGCCTTATCATGCCCGCGATAACTACGCCTGGTGCCATAGCTGTTTCACAAACAAGTACTATAGCAAGTGCTGGAAGTGCGGCCTAACCATACCGGAGGGCGACGTGATCATAAAAGTGCTTGGTAGAGACTGGTGCTCAACGTGCTTTTCCTGTGAGGTAAGCTTACGCGTACGTCATTGCCCACAAATTTGTGTTTAATCTAGTAGTACAGCAATGCACCACACCGTTTGGTGATGATGGATTCATCCTACGAGATGATGGGACGCTTGTTTGCATAGGCTGCGAAGAGAGACAAATGAAGCGTTATGTCTATAGCGTATAAAGTTGCATCGAATTGCATTTTTTTTTGTTTCCATTTTTGCATACGAAGCTTGTCATGAAGGAGTTTTGTGGTTTAGTTTGGGATTCGGCCTTGTGTTTTTTTCTTCTCACTTTGCCGTGGTGGTTTATTTACGAAGTTTCAATTTTGAGAACGTGGTACTATGTCCAACTTATGTGTATGAATGTCTATGTTATGTTTCATGTTGCGTTTATTCAGTCGTAAGAAAGGATGGAAATCCTGCGACACGTAAAGGCCGAATCTATGCACGCCTTGTAAGTTCGCCGATGCACACATCTGCGGGTTTGGGTTGTAATATCCTCGGACGTTCACTACGGAGGAATGTAGTCGACTTTAGGGAAGAACCATGCCTTGTATTCGTATTTCGAATTGCCAGGCGCGTGGCCAACCTTGTTGGTATCATATATCATGCGGTCTTCCGTTATAAACGATGTTTCGCGAGTTGTCTTTATAGATAACTATCTACGTAAAGGTTTACCGTGCGTTTTCAAGGGTACCTTTTCTTACTTCCCTGCCCTCTCGAAATGGATCGTGCCACGACAGAGAAATACAGGAAATACCGAGTTAAACCTGCAGTACTTTCTTTCACAAATTGAAGCGAGTGGAAAGGATCCATTAGTTGATGTGGAGAGTGGACGATTTAGCCATGCTACCGACCACGAAAAGTCATCGACTCCGACCAGTCCTGAGGGGCCCAATGGGTTTTTCCGCACCCAAATCCCGCTATCATTGTTCTTGAGATTACAGAATATGCCGGAGATTCCTAAAGAATACGCTAATTTATATCTCGCGCAAACCCCGTTATTGAATTCTTTGCCGGCGTTGTTGGAGGATGTCATGCCGAAATCAAAGTATTTGCCAGATGCGAGTCACATCTATGGATCAAGCGCATGGATAGGGAGAAACACATTTACGCCGCGACACTTTGATCCGAATGAGAATTTATATGTCATGATTGGAGGCAAGAAAAAAGTTGTACTATGGGAACCCACTGTCGTTGGTGAAGGTCAAGCCAAGCGACGAGGCGGGTTAGGCAATGACAATTTTAGTCCTCCCGGCCAAGATGAAACTCCTTGGGATGAAGTTGAACTGAATCCAGGTGATGGAATTTATATTCCGGAGCGATGGTGGCATGAGGTTGAGAGTTTAAGCCCAGGTGTCACAGCCAGCGTGAGTTTGACATTGACTACATGCGTAAAGGATTCTAACACCATAGGGATAGGTAAATTGGTGGTTTCGAGAACCGGCAAAGTGAGCAGCATATGATGGCATGCGGGGACTACAGGAATCCCACTATTTGTGCAACAGAATATGCCATCGGGTTAAGAGAAACGGAGTCGTAGTTAGTTGCTTTGTTGCCGCGCAATCCATGTTGGCCGAAATCTGCCCCGTGTCCCCATGCAAGTCCTAGTAAATGGGTTGGCGAGCAAGTGAACTAATCACCACTAAACTCAAGCACACAACTACATGACGAACCGAGTCCGACATCTCCCTAAAACTAGCATTATATTGAGATTGTGATACATATCCTCTTAAGCAACTCATAAGTCAATCCGCAAAATTTCATTAATTCACAACCTTAGCTTTTCATGGAATTCAGGATGGTGCGAACGCCGGCAAAATCAAGCTCGGCTAGCGTTTCATCCCATAGCCGTTGCATCACCACCTTGCCCTCGGGGGTGTACAAGAAGGCAGGAAATCTATGAAAAGCGTTAGCAAGAGACCGCAATTGACGGAAAACCTGGGGACGTACGGATGGATATTCCAACTCATCAGGAAACAGCCGTGTGACTCCTTTCCCTTGTTCACAAGGGCGTCGACAAAGCACGAGGCACCAACCTCCCTGGTCCGGCCGGTGAGCGAAAAGAGCTTGAGGCCCATCTTCATCGCGCCAGTGACGTCGCGCGCCAGCTCTGTGTCCTTGCACCAGGCGGGGTCGGCGAGGTTGATGATGACGTGGTCTGCTGAGACGTAGTCGACGAGGTTCCAGAGAAACATTTCCGCCAGCAGTTTGGACGAGTCGTAGTGATGTC
This sequence comes from Lipomyces yamadae, assembly GCA_030556285.1. Taxonomy (NCBI): domain Eukaryota; kingdom Fungi; phylum Ascomycota; class Lipomycetes; order Lipomycetales; family Lipomycetaceae; genus Lipomyces; species Lipomyces yamadae. Next base: position 115,193 of record JAKTPU010000022.1, on the reverse strand, counting down.
TGGGGTTGTACGTCTTGGGGTCGTCGAACGACGGCAGCAAGGGATTTGCAGTCCGGTTGGGGAACTCAGCCGCCAGCGTCACGGCCGCGCCGACGATGGTCAGACGTGCGGGCTGGCCATCCGGTGGACCCTTGACCTTGAGGATCGGGAGGAAAAGGACGGCAAGTAGCATTGTCGAGATGTAGTTGACCTGGATGCATTCCACGTGGCCGGTGCTCTTGACGGTCGTGTAGTTGAGCCTGATCATGCCCGCATTGAGAAGGACAAAGTCAATGCGCGACAGCTGGCTCTCGGCCCGTCGAGCAAAGGCCTGGACAGAGTCGTAAGAGCACATGTCCAGTTGCCAGACCTCGATGTAGGCGTTGGGGTGTGGCAGACGGAGCTGGGCCGCAGCTGCTTCTCCCTTCTCAGGAGAGCGTACGGCAAGGACCAGATGTGATAGTTTGAGGTCCAGCAACTGACGCGCAGCCTCGTACCCAAGGCCGGTGTTGCTCCCCGTGATGATGGCCGTCTTTCCTGAGAGATTTGTGTTCGGAGCCGGCCATTGAGGCTTGGCGCAGAATTGATTACTGAAGAAGATTCTGCCGAACGACTTGGTGGAGGGCTGCAGGTCCTTTGAACCAACCATGTGGCGTTGTCGAATTTGCTACTACGGTCTCTGCGTCGGTATTAAGATACTAGATTCAGGTCCAGTAAACCAGTCGACAGTGGTACGCGTAGTGACCAGTGAAGCACGAGGAATAGAGTGGGAACGGGGACCCCGAGCTCTTTAAATAATACACCCGCATTGCTCTCGCGCCTGACTTTGAGACACGGACATAGCCGTAGATTGGCGTCTAGTCTCTTCGTCATCCTCTCCTCGCACATATCTGCTCCGTCAGGAACTTGATGAACGGTGGTCCTTAGGATGCGCTGCTGAAATGAAACCTGGGTCAACTGCGCCGCACTAGTCTGAATATGGTAAACGAGCTGAGGTCAGGGGGTACCTTAAGCCCGCTAACGACGGATTCTTAAAGGCCACTCGGAGACCAATGGAGCTCAGCTCGTTTACTTCTTTTGATCAAGAGTGCCCAGGCCCGTCATGCCGGCTCGACGTGACGACCTCATAGTCCCGAGGAGAGATGCCGAGGGCGGATTTCAAGTCTTTTCGCTGATTGACCGCGATGCAGTTGTCCGTGAATACAAGAGGCGCCGAATGCATGCAAAAGCACACTCCGGATGTCTCGCATGCCGGGCCAAGAGAGTCAAGGTAGGTCTTTCTGCAGCTTAGCCGCGGTCAGCTAACGCCTGGTCGTGGCGAGGAGCGAAGGCTAACCTGTGCAAGTGCGACGAGTTGAAGCCGGCCTGCGCCAGGTGTTGTAGGAACGGCAGATCATGCGTGTATGGCCAGCCGAGCAAAGATCGTTGGGCTGAAGATTTCTCAATTCTCACTCCAGTCACCGTCGTACCCTTCTCCGCGCCCAGTGCACAGAACGGTACGCCTAGCATTCGTCTCATGCAGCACTTCGAAAGGCACTGGGCCGAGATATTCAGTTTCGCGCGCAGTGACGAGGTCTTTGCGCTTTCAAAGTCCAATTCTCTCGTCCGCAACACTATCCTCGCAGTCGCGGCATGTCACCTTCGCCACGTCTCGCCAGGGGTCCTGCAGCACAGGATTGCGGAGCATTTTCAGCAATGCCTTGCGCTTCGGGACTGCCAAAAGTTTTTGGCCACGCCTCTGACCGAGATGGGTCAGTCCGGCGTCAACGCCCTGATGTTCAGCGCGATGCTGCTGAACATGCTTGCCTTTACCCTGCCCGAGTCAGAGACCTCAAGTACCGGCGAGCCTGACTTGGTGACATCGTGGGTGTTCAGCACTCATGAAAACAGGCTCTGCTGGCTGGCGTTGCAGGAAGGCCTCAGGCATGTGCTAAGATCCACCGCTGCATACCTTGGGCAGGCCATGATTTTCCTAGGCCAGGTCTTCCTTGGCCCAGACAATGACCCCTGGGTGTACAGTGCATTCCCACATAGCCTGAACGGGGTACCAGAGAAGTGGATCAAGTTTTTCAAATTGGAAAATTCTGCCTACGGCTGTGAATGTGGACCGGCTGGTTCGGTGGAGGTCGTCGACACCTCTAGTGGTCAGACCTGGACCATCGCCCGAGACAAGCGCGGCGAAATCTTGCGCCCGGCACTTGTTGCCTTGTCACACTCGTTGAATGCTGCTCCTGTCGGCTTCAATATTTTCAAGTACTTTCCATTCCTGTCGAAGGTGCATTCGGAGTTTCGAGCCTTGCTTTACGACCGAGACGAGAAGGCGCTTTGGCTATTTGGGTATTGGCTCGGGCTCATGTCTCGCTTTGAAGGTCTGTGGTGGTGTGATAAGCGCGTGAACCGGGACTACAAGGCAATTCGCCTTTGGCTTGAGCAAGCCCATGTTACCATGCGTCCTGGCGTTGAAGGAGAGATGTGGAGAGAAATGATGGAGGAGTTTGACAAGGCAGCAGTTGTTCCCACTTGAAGCGTGCGATTCTAGAACGAACTACAGGACTATTCCTTTGGGTTGAGCTCCGTGACCCTACTCATGCAATGGCCTAACATCAACCTTATTTGAAGATTTTGAATTGAGATTTGTGGCCAAACTCACGCCGTACTGATTCGCGAAACGTGTCGAGCGCCAATAGATGCAGTATCCGCTCACCATCTCAGCACGAGAATGCTCCGGCACAATCAAATGGAGCAGAGAAGGCATGCAAAAGCTTGAAAACTTCCTAGAAAGCGAAAGACGAGGACGAGCAAGAGGACTTGAGCTGTCCTAGTCAGCGTAAATAGGTTTCTTAACTGGGTTGGAATAGTCGATCAAGTTATCCCAAATGTACACCACGTTAGTCGAACGGCTCATTAATCATATAAAGCAAGAGGAGCCGGAGATTAGACTCTGTTTAACAAGCCGTACTTCATCCTTCAGGCCAACGCCAGGTCGTAGCTAGTACGTTGATAATAGGCCAGGGGAGCACATTGTGGAAAGTACGGACCCGAGCAACCCGTTGCACATTTCTACCTACTCTTCGTTCACCTGCACCGTCCATGAGACCGAGCCCAACAGCGTAGTCAGAAGTCTGTGTGGCTACTCACCCGACGAACCGACGAACGAGAATCAGCCGATACCAAAAAGTTCGGAGTGCGGTCGCTATGTCATGATATTCAGGGGGAGTCATGACGCTCTTGTCATAACGACACTACGTCTTGGGAATAACTCAGCTAGCAAAGTCAACGCCACAATGAATAGTGGCATCGCGAACAATAATCGCTCCTTTACAACTCCTCGCGACCATTATTACAAAACTTCATAATCCCGAGACTCAGACTGTGGTTTTGGGTTTCGAACCTACGCGGTGAAGACTTTTATCTCTGAACGGTGCTAATTTTTTTCTTTTTTTTTTTTGCGAGATATCGAATCGACCCGTCTCAATTAAAAAAGAATGCCACGCATCAAAACCCTCCGCACAAAGAAACCACCAGAAGGTTTTGCTGAGATTGAAGACACGCTTCTTGAATTCGCGAACAGGCTCAGGGATATTGAAACCACTTCGCATGAAGGCAAACGCAAAAATGAATCTCTCTGGCCGGTCTTTCAAATCACTCACCAGCAATCACGGTATATTTACGACCTGTATTACACGCGCGAGGCAATTTCATCGGAGCTCTATCAGTGGTTGTTGAAGCAAGGGTATGCCGATGGCAATCTAATTGCAAAATGGAAGAAGCAGGGATATGAGAAGCTATGCTGTTTAAGGTGTATCCAGGCCAAAGAAAATACCTTCAATGCCACTTGTATTTGTCGGGTACCAAAGAGTAAATTGGATAAAGACAAAGTAGTCGAGTGCGTTACATGTGGATGCAGAGGGTGTGCCAGTTCAGATTAAGATATTTTGCGTCTAGAGATGATGCTCATGGGGTGTACGATATACTAAAACATTACTGGGTTCACGGCATTTGGGAAAAAACATTAATGCATATAATTCTTTTGTAAAGCTAGGTTTTTTGCTGGATTGCTATCGCGTTCTATGTATACTTGGCATTTATATTCCGCAAAAATGATACAATCAAATTATATTGTAGTAATACAAACTATCAAAGGAACAGAATCATTTTAAACCATCGCGTTCAAAGGGCCATCCTGCCACCACCCCAACAGTCATTTCTCCTGGAAATGACCGATATAAAGAGAATCATACTAATACACATAGACATGAAGCGAATTCATCAAACACAAAGATACTTGGAAACTATCGCATGAACATCATTTAAAACTCCGTCAACAAATAATCACGAGATGAAAAAAAAAAATCCAAAATTAAACCACATTTCTCTATCCGATACACCTGTATTTCGCCTGTTTCATCAGCTTGCATATCACTGTGTCGCCTAGAACGTCATATTCCGAAACAGGGGCTGCGGTCTCGCACCTGACACGTCCTCCTCTTCAGTGACAACCTTCTCCGCACTTTCCTCGCCCTCGACTTTGTCCACCGGCTGATCTTGATCAGGCTCATATACGTCATGTTGTTGCCGGTTGATCATCATGGCACGCCGTACAACTTGGCAAACGTCGACCCCGAAAACATTAGCAACTGACCCGTCGAGAGCTCGTCTGCTCACTGTTCCAGTGCCTCGTCTTTCCACGCTGCTTTCTAATGGCCAGAGGAACATATCATCACAATAGAACTGGGTCTGTTCTTGCTTCGAATGCTTTTCAGGAGATCCGAAGCAAGCGCGAGAGATCTCGTCGTCCTCATCCGTTAACAAGATCGGGCCAGATCCTGACGTACTTATGGCATGCGACTCGTCAAATTGGAGTGACTGTGATAGCAATTTGCGTTGTGGCGAGAGAAATTGTTGGTTCTGACGTATGTATATGGGCGATCCAAATGGAGATGAAACTTTTGCAGGACCAGACGGCCCTCGCGGAGGTGAGAATGGATTCGGGAGGTTGTCGAGTAGGGATTGTGGCCGCGGAGGTGATAGGTGAACAATGGTATTATGAGGATGGAGCAGCATTTGGTCGCGATTCGGGGATGAGCCGAAGAAATAATACGAAGCGTCATTAGTCTGTTCCGGTAGCATGTGGGGAACATTTGAATCGAACAGATGAGGCTCCATACTATTGTCTTTAGTCAATTCTGGTGACTCTGACGCGTTCGCCCTGTAGTGTCCTGAACTAGTAGACACGTCATGGAAATCTGAATCAGTGCGGTCATCATAGTCCTCATCATCTTCATCCGCGTCCGTATCTGTTGACGAATAGTGAGCTGTCGCGCTCTCGGACAGCGGAGCGGTGGATTTGCTGGGATATGTTGTTGCTGGCATCTTGGCATACCTCGCCTTAGCCTGCCTTTGCTGCTTAGCAATTGAGGTTGTGTTGCTCTTGCTCCGCGAGGCATTCGTGGTTGACTTCTTTTCAATGAATGATGCGGGCAATAATAACGAATGGGAAATTGGATTAGCAGGAGTAAGTGGCATCATTGACGCAGGTGAGGACGATGAAGTAAATGACAATCCAGGAACTGTCTGTGAGAGTGTCGAAATCGTGGATGACATAACTGTTTGGGATGCAGGCCTTAACGGGGTCGCAAACTCATATGTTGACGCGTCGTTATGAGCTGCACTATCATCTCGCGCACGCTTGACTAGGATTTCCGGAGATGACCACGTCGTATTCTCCACCGCGGATGGCTCGTCAAGCGCCCGTTTTTGGGGTCGCAGCATGGATTGGTCGCAGGGCAGCTCCAGCGCAAGCTGATGCGGAGATGGCGTCGCGGTGCCGCCCGACGCGTGCTCAATTGACTTTGACGACTTTGCACGGGCGAGAGTTGGAGAGGAAGACGCGTCCTGGGTCCCGTCAAAAGAACCTGAAATGGCTGATGTATTAGAAGACTGCTTCTGTGCACCATTATTACCGGGATTGCTTTTCCTTGGACGCCCTTTCATAAATAAATACTCGCATCCTGGCTCCACGATCCAGTAGTTTCCTTTGCCAGGGTCATCTTTCGGCCGCTCTTGCTTGGAAAATGCCTTATTCAAGGACAGATTATGCCTGATCGAGTTCTGCCAACCTGCGTCGCACTTTCTGTACCACGCAAAAGAATCGTTTATCCACTTGTAGATCTGAGATAGCGTAAGCCGACGATTTGGCGATCGAAGGATCGCCATTCCGATAAGGGTCGCGTATGAAAATGGCGGTTTTTCTCCATCATCGTAAACAGGTGGCATCAAATGAGGAGGAGGGATTTCGGTTGATGGGTTTATCGCGTCTGGACAGACATTTTCTTTTGACGCGGAAGACGCCGAGGTGTTGTACGCGGACACGGCCAACGTGGCGAGTGACGGGGACGAAAAGATATGCTGTGCTGCAGCAGCTGTCGACGACAGTTGTTGACGAGTACCGTGCGCTGGCGTTGATGTTTGCCGTTTCACGGGCGATATGGCGGAGTTGAAGTTCGAGTTAAGAGGCACTGTCTGTGACGCGCTGTTGCCTGCTGATTGAGGACGCGATTGCGCGATATTGACAGCAATTGAAGTCAACGGCGGCGGCGGCAGGTGGACGGACGAGAGCGAGCGCATCATATTTTGGCTGCTGGAGGCCTGACCTGGCGGACGGAGAGTCACAGGTGCAGACGGAACGGTGGCCGACCGGCGCGCGAGCTTTGACGGCGAACGCGTCGACGAAGGCGGTTGCGACGCAATCGAGGCGGGGGCAGACGGCAGCATGGCGGAGATGCTTGCGGACTGGCTTCAGCTTCTCGGGTGGACGAAGGAATCACGATTTTTGTGGACGGCAGCAGTGAAGGAAAAAGGCGGAGCCGAGTTGGGAAAAATGGAGTGGGCGCTGGGGACGAGAAAAGAGAACCGGCGGAAGTGCGGATCGAGTCAGGCGGAGCGGTGGCCGCTTTCTGCTGTCAGGTCAGATCTTTTGCCGAACGCGCCTCGTGCGGCCACACTAACTACGCGCATGCCCAATTAGGCAATTCGTCAATACAAGCTGCGCGTACTCGTCGCGTCCCCACCAACCCAGCGCCTCAAGTCGGAACTGGCTGTCCACAATAAGCAGGCATGCCCCAAAGTACAGAGTACAGACGAGGATAATCGTGTTAGTACGGAAAGCGTAATTTAGTGTCTACATGCATATGAACCCCCCTTCGGACAATCCTGCTGGAGCCACTCGCACACAATGACTGCTCCATTGTACGTTTCATTGACTCTGCAGCCACAATAAATCTCCTCCTCCTTTTCACTTAAATGCGCTAAGATTTCGAATAAGCTGCTGCTATATGAGGGCACATACTGGGCAATTCGTGAACGCGTCCCCCGTATTGCTGCGCCCCAGAGATTGGTAAGGAGATGGAAGGGTCTATCCTACGGTGGAATATTTCCATCACGCTACCCAATTTAACACCATCTGTCATTAGTTGCGATGCCAATATAACTACAATCTACATTAAACCAATCTAAGACGCGACGAAAGCAAAAAAAAAAAAACTCCGAAATAACCCGAATTTTTTACACAGCTAAAATAATACAATCCATAGCAACCATCTGCGTACTTAAACTCCAGACCGGTAAACGTTGCCACGCTGATGTCGGAATTGAATTGAGTCTCGACGCTCCATAACCATCAAGGCCCTGTCAAGAGCATGCTGGCTGTACCCTCTCTGTTGAAAACGTCAGTCCATATCTAGCCAGCCATCAAGAGACCTCAAAGTGCAGTACATACGCCAGTAACAAATTCGCGCACAAGCGTCTGGTACGACGTGCTCCATCCAATTGGTAATCTTCTCTTCAACTCGGCCTCAATCTTGTTAACTTCTTCGACAAGTTCCTGTCTCGACCCAGCACCCTGCCCAACGGCGTCCATAGTCGATGCCAAAAATAGTCGCAGGGCCTCGTCAACGTGTTCCTCCCTTGCAACAGGGGAAAGTTGAAGCTTAGCCAGAGATTCCGAAATGCGGATAATAGCTTCAAGCTGACGGACAGTGATAGGAATACTCGACCGCTCGTTCGCATCCTGTTCCACTTGTTGTACTTGCTTCCTAATACCAACAAAGTGACTGGACAACTTTTCCGCTGCCTCAGGAGATAAACGTGGTGCACATCGTGCCTTGCAGTATGCAATATATCGTCTCATCTTCTCAATTGGGATCTCCGCAGCCTGTTCCGACGCAACTGCAGCAGAAGTATTCTGATTCATGTGAATATTCATAACATGCCTCGCAATAGACTGATCTCGACTATCATTATGATCATCTTTGACAATAAAAATCATATCGAAACGGGACAAAATCGTTGTCTGAAAATCGATATTCTCTCCCGGCGTCTTCATATCGTCGTACCGTCCAAAAACTGGGTTCGCAGCAGCGAGAACGCTCGTACGCGAGTTCAGAATCGTCGTGATTCCAGCCTTGGCAATCGAGATCGTCTGTTGTTCCATAGCCTCGTGAATTGCGACACGGTCCTCATCACGCATTTTGTCGAATTCGTCGATACACACAACCCCTCCATCAGCGAGTACCATTGCACCACCCTCGAGGTAAAAATCCCGAGTTGCACTGTCCCGCTGCACGGATGCTGTTAAACCGGCTGCCGAGGAACCTTTGCCGGAGGTGTAAATAGCAATTGGAGCGACCTTCTCCACGAACTTGAGAAGCTGGGACTTTGCAGTACCAGGATCTCCGAGTAAGAGGACATTTATGTCACCCCTAAGACGCATTCCATCCGGCAAGACCTTCTTGGAGCCTCCCATAAGCAGGCAGCCAATAGCCTTCTTGATGTCAGAGTTGCCATAGATAGAAGGCGCGATACTGTTTGCGAATATTTCGTACAGTCTCGGATGACGCGACAGAGCAAGGAATTCCTCTTCCTCTTCCTCTGCAAAAGATGCTGATGCCTTGCTGTTGTGATCCGCGTCAACTTGTAAGCCAATAACTCGAACGTATGGGTTACGAATCGCGACAGCGTTACCGGCTCCTTTTGCCTTGGATTGATAAATAGAGTAAATTCCAATGACAGTGCAACGGCTGCCCGGAACGACCTTGTTAGTGAGATTCCGGTCTACAGATAGAATAATGTGGCGAGGAAGTTCACCGACAGGAACCATATCAGGTGCCTCCTGTAGCTTCAGAACTTGCTGATCGACAAAAGTGCACTTTTCATGAACAATAATAAATGGATCATTGCCGCAGTTTTTCTCGCCTGTAGGGCCGGCCGGAGCTGGACACACTCGAGGCATCTGCACACCTGAGAACCCGCCTCCTATAAAAAGTCGCTCGACATGCTGACAGGACTTACACATCAAATGCAGAACCGTGGCTTTCGAAGATAATGTGGACGCGCCGATAACGATTCCCGGTATCCGGACTAGTTTGGAAATATGTGACGAGCCCAACTCGCGGATCGGAAGAGGATTTGCATTGGAAGTCAAAATAACCTGGCAAGCTGGGACTTCACGACTAAAGTCATCCTGAATCTGAGTGTCGTCCGCTCCCATTGCAAGGCCGCCCTTGGAGCCCGGGAAAACGATGCGGCGGGCGACGTCCCGAACAGCAGATTCGAACTGTCATTATTAGATTTCATTATTTTTTGGGCTAAACACCACACAATAGCTTACCAATGGCAAAAGTTCAGCAGGTTCATTACTCAGTCTGTGCGCGAGATCTTCATTGTAGGAGATTATATGAGCCATATCGACGGAAAGCAAATACTGCTTGACAAGAATATTCTCGCGGAGTTGATCTCTTGGAATCGTCAGTACAGTGACATTCATTTCGTTTTGCAATTCCAACTTAGAAATTAACCCACCGATAGATGAAATCGCCATCAATTCTAAATTCCAAGATAAAATCATGAAAGCTTTGCTCTGTCTCCAGACGCGATTCGTCGTTTGGCGCCTCGCCCGGCGGCAGAACCGTAGCCGAGAACACGCGAGGCTGGTCGAACGACATTATTATTCATTCACAAACTCAACGGCAGGAGTTTGAGGGGATATCAACCAAAGCAGTAACGCTACTTTGATGTAGTGGGCGGAACAAAGTGATGAGTTGAGAGATGCAAGCCCAAGGGTCAGAGAGGGATTCAAGGGATGAGCGTGGACGCGTCGCGTCAAAATTGAAAGCGCGTCTTGGACTTAAAAGCAGTAAAGTGATATGTGGCTAACCAGCTTGTGTGGCTTGGTCGCTTGGGCTCAAGCCACTCGGACAACTGACACCCCGACCAGCCAGCTAATGTGACAGGGCAAGGTTTTTTCGGGGTTCTAGTTAGTAGTTTAATCATTTTACCACAGCAGGATATAGATTAATTTCAATGATATAAAGAGCGTGCCCAATAAGAATCGGTGACCATGCTGGTCACAGCATGACAGCAAGAGGGTCATCTGGTCCACACAGACGCGAATTGCCCATCAGCCGCAACCAGTGGCCCATCCGGGATGCTTGGAACAAGTCGGGCAAGGCACCTTTTCATCTGTCTTCGTATAGCAGTTTGATGTTTACATAGGCACAACGTCTTACACATGAGCCAAATATTCCCAGATATATTTCAGATATAATGCTGGCCAATTATAGTCCAATCGGTCGACTAGCAATCCCGATCGACAGATCTCAATTTTGTTGGACATGTTGTCAAGAATAAACTTTTTATATTACACGAACAAGAATACATTGACATTAGAATAGTGAAATGCCAACTAACTACTCCAGTCTAGTAGAAACTATGCGATCATTAGCACAAGTAAAGTTTACCTAACAATGCAGTCTGCACATACGTAGAAGGTCTGTTAGGGCTGAAAATTTGCTTTGACTTGATGACACGGTGAGGAAGAGGGAATTTGAGACCAGGAGTAAGGAGCTGCTTAATGTACTGACGTTTGACATCCTCGGTCTTCTCCAACTCGACGACCTTGAGAATCTATACATCCAACGTTAACGTCCGTTCGTCTAATTTCAACATCCTCGAGCCACGTACGTGAATGCTACGGAATCGAGCTCTGTGTCGCGCAGCCATGTCCTGATACAAAGACTCAACAGCGCCAGTGCGGCTAAGATCACGGTACTCCTTGTACATATTATGCGTGCCGGAGCGAGAGTCATATCGAATCCAGACACCAAAGTTCTTGACCTTGGTCGGGCGCTTCTCGGAAATGAACTTGACACTGACAATCTCACCAGTAGACTTCTTGACCTTTCGGAGCTGCTTCATGAAGTACCAGTATCTGGATTTGGCGACGACAGCATTGGGTGCGAAGATCTGTAGACGGTAGAGCTTGGGAGTGGGATCGCTCTCAGTTGGCAAATGACGGCCAATGACCTAGTACATCGTCAGACCTCGTTTTTGGCCGCATGTATTAATGAATGTCATTTGTGTCCGAGTGAGTGAATCCAGAATATGACACTTATTTGGTCATAAATTCCTCCTCTTCTCACTATTTCCTCGCCGTTTAATAAACATACCTCGAATTCCTGAAGGCGGCCCACTAAAAAAAGTGCACATTAGCAATCATGGATCATCAAGTAAACACACCTGGACGAGATATCACCACCATGCCCCAAACGATATACGTTCAAGACAAGGAAAATACTGTTCTCGCCCTTTAATGCTAGAGTGACAAATACATACTTTCGAACGAACTATGATCTTATCGACTTGGTTGAAAGTTACGGTTTTCGAAATGCCAGACGTAACTTGAAGACTTGCACTTGGCAGCACTCTCTCCTCTACAACTTGCCGTTGTGTTGCATCTGCATAGCCCGCTATGGCTTCGATGTTGAGCGTGACTGCTTTTCTTGTTTTATTTTGCCCTAAGGACTTCTAGCCCTAGGGCTTTATCTCAACATGAGCCGCAGGAACCTCCTGAGCGGCTGAGCCTAAAGCGGCCTCACCCAAAGCGGAACCCCTCTCCAAGATGAGCCGCTCAGAACCCCTACCGCATAGCTTCCTTGCTGCAGCGAATTGTGGATCTCTTTGGATAAGTCCATCTATAAACGTTTTGTCTACCTCCCAAACCAAATGGCTTTACGACTAACCCTCCTCGAGCGACCGTTCGATGCATTCTACTTTGTCTATTTTGTTCTTCACATATTTATCACAGTTGCCATAGACTCGGCCGGAGTTATCGCGCCTGACTCCCGTCCCGCTTTCCAGAAGGCGTTGCTGAGAATACAGATTGAGGAAAATAAAGACCCGTTAATGGCAAACGTCCCAGTATGGCTTTATACGTTCATTGGAGTCGAAGTGTTATTCCAGCTGCCTGTTTTCATTGGTGGTGCCTGGGCCTTATACCAAGGTATTGACTGTTTTAGCTGATCTGATGACAAGACCTAATATATATTCCTCACCAGATTACAAAAAGGCATATATTGCATTACTTATATATGGAGTGAACGCTAGTATTACCACATTAGCGTGTATAGCGGAATTGGCCTGGAACGAGGAATATGAGCTCACAGGAAGTGAGCGGTCGAAATTGATCTGGATCTACCTTCCTACTTTTTTAATTCCGCTAATATTGACCGTCGACATGACCGCACGTATCGCCAAGTGGGAACCTCGTAGCGATGTCAAACGTACGGCCAGCAAGAAAGTGGATTAATGTGTTATTGCATCTCTGAGAAAAATATTCATTGTCATCTTATATACACTAACACTCCCTACCTCTTGAGCCTCCCCATAATCCGCTCCGGTAAGCAATAAACGGGATTTACAGGCTCAAGGTTTTCAAAGCCAAGTAAACTTAGTCCTGCAATGCCAAAATGTGTGTGGAAGACGTCAGCCATATCACCTTTACGGTCCGCTATTCCTCCTAATTCGTCGTCTTGTGCATCCAGTATAAATTCTCGCAGTTTTTGTCGGTCAATCCAATCCAGCCGACCAAGGATCGCGAGCGAAGATAAGACCCACCAAGAATAGCACACGTCCGGTAGCTTTTCGGGACGGCCATTCAACCCACCAGATGGAAGCTGCCGCTCACATAGCCACCATGACAGAAGATCTTTATCCACGAGATCGAGCCTATTTGCAATCGCTAGCGCAGCCAAACACGTGAATACTACAATTGTTATCAGCTTTCGACGCTCTCATTCTTGCTAGTACGCAAACATACTCTGACCGGCATGACTTTCAGCTCCAGGGACCAAGCCATAACCACCATCGTAATTCTTGCACTGATCAATATATTCCACCGCTTTAGCCACATCAAATTCGTCTAATTTACCCAGGATTGAGAGGCATTGCATCGCCGCGTACACGAAACGTGTGTCGACTTCATCCCCGGTCAAGTCGCCACGGACAGTTCCAGTTTCCGGATCCTGCAATGAAGTAACGACTACAGCGGTTAGTACAGTCAATGGAGAAAGAGCGGATGGCACATCATACATTTTGCAACAACGTCAGCATCAATCACATCTAATGCGTCCTGAATAAATAAAATCTGAACTGCGTATAGAGTATACAGCAAATGAGGATCATGTCCGGGGTGGGCGCCAAAACCTCCTGCTTTTTGTAAATATTGTGATTTTGTACAAATCTAACGTGTCTGCTTACCATTCGGGTGCTGACAGCTCGTTACGTAGTCGATCACTCCTTCTCGTGGCAGTGCATCGCGGGCCCCCATGAGATCCAGCGCCATGAGACCCCAGTATACCCCACCTAAACGCGATTGTCGAGTTAGCTACGGGACACGCTGGACATCGATTTGACTAGACATAATCGTACCCATTCGCAAATGTTCGGACAGCCAATATTCTAACTCATCTTGTTTCTGAACATCGTTAATAGCATCTATTAGCTTATGTCCACTATTGTCGATGATAGCATCGGCTTCTTACATTGTCAAGAGATTGTATGTACTCTATGTGCTTTTGTCGTAAAAACTCGGGAGCCATTGGCGATCAATGTCAGTATGACCGACGGACAACTCTCAAGATAATGGAAGGAAAGAGATATATGGAATCTGTATGACGCGTCCTTGTGCGTGAAGAAGGGGCTCGCGCACGAAATATTGTGCTCATTGTTCCCAAGTCAACGAAAAATCATGATGACATCGAACATCCAACGAGCATGACGTGCATTTGCTGGTCCTTCTATCTTTCAATCCTATATATTGTATATCATCTGCTAATATTTATAGAGCGCCTCATATCCCTTTGATGTCAGGGTCAGGTAGGTTGTACCGGCAATATGCGAGTTTAAGTATACTTTTTATGAATTACTGGTTTAAATATGCGTAAGAGCTACCCAAATTGCTATATTACAATCCTATTCTAAACCGCAAAATAACCGATATCCAAAGATAGCATAATCCACCGGACCCATCCTGGGAGATTATGACAGTTATAATGTCAATGATATAAAACTCCTACTTCCAATTTTTTTTATCTAACTTTCCGTTGATGTGCAGCACCGACATGACATTCGCCCGCTATGCCTACTTCGATGGGTCGTTTCGTTGAATGCCAACATAGCCGTGTAATCTGTGTGAAGGTAGCATTTCGAGATATTTCACTAAACACATTAGTACGGATTGTCCACAACTACATCCCCTAGCCATATTCCAGAACATACGAGCCAAATATTTGCAATCCTCATTAGCGTTCACACCCCGGGTTTCGTAGCACATCTTCAGAGCATCCCGAACAACGCGAAGCGCATACTGCTTGACCCACTGATGCTGTAATTCGCTCTCTTGCGCTGCTCGGAGCTGAACGGGGTCATTGTAGTCGATGTCATCAAAGGACACCTTTTTCCATCGCTTGAACTCTGCAACCCGGTTAGCCATCTTGCCAGACAGCACACAATGACGATCGCTTGATAATAATTAAAGAACTTACCTCCTTTCTTCGGAAGATCGTGTTCCAGGAAAGGCATTTTAACCGTACAAATAAGATGTTCGAATGACTAAGCGATCTAAATTTTCATAGGCTGTTATTGAGATTGCAAGTTTTATGCGACCCCAAGATGCGGATAATTGCAGAATGCGCTCAATATTGCGTCCTTGGGGTAAATTCAAACTGGTTGCACTTCACGGACGTTGATTGGCAGACCTCAAGCGGCTCAGCGTTGCCCGCCCAACCAACGCTGGGCTAGGGTGATAATTATAGAGCCCAAAAAGGTAGTAGCAAAACAACCAAACATACGTTAAAGCACGCCCCGTCGCGCAATACATTCGACAACTGCCAACAATTCAGAGACGTTGTCCATTGTCAACCAGGCTTCCTCAGTTTAGCTGCCTTATAGTGCCATATTCCGACAGAAATTTACCGATCGTTTCAAGTATCACCAATGGCCGATCCGCGAGCTCAGGCTTACGTATCCTTCTTGAAATCACCACGGGCCGATCAGCTTTTGCCGAATGCCCGTGTCACGTACGTTACTTCCGCTCAAGTTTATAGTGGAGCTGAAGCTATTCTCTCCAATGCAATCCTCAATGCCCGTCACATCAAGAAATCGGAGAAGATTATCTCGACTCACGTTGGGTCAGATTCGATTGTTTTCGAAACTGTCACGACCATTGAGTTTGTGAATGGCACTGGCTCCTATGTCACTGGCCTTGACAAAAATTTTGTGGTTGATAGTACCGTGATTCTTCCAGTAATCCATTCGGTCATCTTCGAAGCCGACAAGATCAAAAGTGTGCGACTCTTCTGGGATCAGGGTACTATGCTCAAACAGCTTAATATCATCGGTTCTAGGGGAAACAGTTGGCCCATTGTTAGTGGAAGCGATCAGGAAAAGCTTATGATCTCGGATGGTATGAATTTAAGCTCCAATTGTAATTTGTATTGTTGCTAATATCTTTCTAGTTGTCCCATCAAATAACCCAGCGCCTGTTGTCGAGAAAACAGAAGCTTTCAGTCCCCGCAAGAAGTTTGACATTTCTCAACTCGAACCTGAAATTGAGGTTGTGTTGCCTCGTCCAGCAGCAGTCCCTGCTGCGGCATCTTCCAAACCGGAACCTCGCTCGTTCCAAGACATGATCGATGCACAAACCGGACCGCTCCCTCAATCACCTAGACGTCAAGGCAAAGCACCAGAGGCATATGACATTTTTGATGAAAAGAACCAGAAGCCCCTTGTTGCTCGTCATATGAAGGGACCCGCTCCCGCAACTGCAAATTTGTCCACTCCCAGTCATGTGCGAGCCAAACGGTTCAATTCCAAAAATTTTGAGCCCCATTTCAAGTTTGGCACACCTGATCAGCAGCCCTTGCCATACTCGAAAACACGCGCGAACATGCACCCGCAGCCAGATGAGGTGACGTGGGACTACAACCCGGAGATGGGAATCGACGAAAAGCAGGTTACTGGCCAAGATCATCACGATCATTCCTCAAATCTGTCTCAGCGTTTTAATGGCATTAAGATCGCCGGTAATGGAATGGGTGGCCGCGGAAAGCCCCAATGGTCATTGAATATGGGCGCCGACGACAGCGACGCGCGAGTTCCGCAGAATCAAGATATCAGTGTCAGAACAGATCTTGTTTCCAACCTTCAGCTCACAGATTCCTCCCGCTCTCAAACAGAGGACCAAAGCCGGTTCAATGGTATCAAGATTGCGAGTAATGGCATGGGCGGTCGTGGTAAGCCACAGTGGTCTTGGGATACGGGATCAGAGGCAACAGAAGTCAGTCCTTCCGATAGAACTAGGATGAGTACATCTGCGAAACCGGCTCCGCTTGAGAGGGAGACAAACACTGGAAACATTAACAAGGATCCGGCTTCTAGTGCGGAATTGCGGGGATCGATGCAACCGGAGAAACAAGAGCAAGGTACTCGCTTTAATGGCATAAAGATTTTTGGAAATGGCATGGGTGGTCGTGGAAAGCCAAGTTGGTCATGGGATATGAATGAGTCGGAAGACAACGTGCCTGTCCAGAACAAATATCAAGGCAGAATCACTTCCCACAGACAATTTGTGTCCTCATGGAGTTTTGGAAATGATGAAAGTGAGAAGGAGAATTAAGTACACGTAATAGCGATGGTATGTTGTTGTAATTAAATACCCTAAGACCACCGGATCGTTTTTGCAAAATCACCAATGGTACGCCAGCTACCTCGCTCCAATGTTTAGTCGCTGGGTTTGTCTATAGTTATGTTGAATATATTAAGGCAATGGTATGTACGCAATTACTTCATAACCGCCGCCATCTTGTGGTTTTCGTTCACCCATTTTACAAATTGCTAGTTTGTCTACGTGGAGGGGCTCCATGAATACAGTATTTTCATACTTCGCCAATAGATCTGTAGCGTCAAACGACGGTCTAACCTTTTGATACTTTTTCTTGCCCTTCTTGCGGTTCGCATCACCTTCATTGTTTTTCTCCACAGGAACGAGCTCGGTTGCATAACGAGTATTCAGAACAGTCGCATGGAGAACCACGCCTTCTTCTTCATTTTCTCGACTGTCATCTCCCTGGCTATTGCTGTATTTGCCATTCTTCGTACTGTTATCGACAACAAATCCCAGTTGCATAAAATGACGATTGACCTTATCGGCAAACTCTTGCAATCGCATAGTATCTTCTCCATATACATTCGCAAACACAACATTCGCATCGCTCACTACGCTTCTATCAAAAACACTGAGCCCTTTAAGGCCAATATGGATTGGCGCACCAGATATTATGTCTGGCGCCGAATCTTGAAGGCTTAGTAGTGCGTCCGTTGCGGCTTTGAGGCGTGGGCCGGCAGGGTCTAGAGACATGACCCCAAGAGTTAGGTGGATTGTTGCGACTGGACGAATTGCTTTTATTGGAAAACTTGGAATTGTACCGAGAATGTCTTTCCTTAATGCAGAGAGAGATGCTGTCAAAGATGGCGAGGCGAGTGGAATGGAGAGAAAGTGGGTAAGCTGTGGAGATCGAATGCGTGACATTTTGAGAGCAATATTCAGAGAGGAGGGGATCGCCAACTTCAATTAAACGTGAATTGATCAAAGTAGCAAGTGCCACCGGGATGTGCCTCTATAATGCTCTTCGGTGCTGGTCGTGATGAACTGTTTTGACCCTGGCGTGGTGGCGAATGTCAGAGGGTAAGGTTAGGGCTATTGATCCAATAATGGCACCATTAAACTGACAATATTCATTTTTGATTAATGCCACACAAGTCACAAAGGGGATTTTTTTATCCACCATAGCAAAGCGGCCTGTTCTTTGATTTATCACAATATGTAACTAGTGTATTGTTAGTTAAAGGCTGTAGAAGTTGTCTTGAGAATCCACGTGCGGCTCATTGCTTACTAATTTACCCGGCCTCGAAGCATGCGACTCCTACCGGCGCTTGTTGAGTTCATCAACTTGGCGCCGTATCTTATGCACATTGTGCTGAACATCCGTCATCTTTCCACAAAATGGTCACAAAAAGAATTCGCCGCGTAGGTGTGGTTCTTGCAGTCGCGGCAATTCTTTGTGTTATTGTCCTTATGAGAAGGTCCGGTGGAGCTGACTACGAGGTGCCTGATTTAAAGACATGTACGTATCATCTTGTAGTAAGTAATGCTGTTTCAAGCTAAAATAAAATGCCCTTTTAGTCAAAGAGCAATCAGGATCGGTTGAGAGCTTTGACCCCTCCTATCAAGGATATGATCCTTTTGACGAAATAAGGTCGTTACTCATAGAGTCGCCTGGTAAGCCACCTGTTAGTCGTCCAACTTGGCGGGAGCTTAGATATGCTGATGCCGTTACTAGTTGTTATCTTTTCGAAGACTTATTGGTAAGGCGTTGCGTTAGAAGCGGTAAGGAATTGGACCACTTGGAACTAAATTTGATTTATAGTCCACATTCTCGTTTTGTGAAGTCGCTACTTTCTGATCAATATAAGATGGTTCCGCCGCCAATTATCAAAGAACTCGACATTGACGCGCATGAACAAGAAATCCAGGATGCACTTTTGGACATATCCGGACGCAGAACTGTTCCAAATGTGTTTGTCGGTGGTAAGAGTTTAGGCGGAGGTGACGAGATGCGGCTATTACATAGCCAAGATCAGTTGATGGATGTGTTTAAAAAGAACGCGGGTCGACGATTTAAAATTTCAAAGGCAATAAGGCATTAGAAGCCACGATATGTACGATACATTTTGTCATATTCGCAGCGGCAATGGCTTGATAGTCAATATTATGGAAAACCGCATCGACACAGTAGTGCCCATTGTTGCGTGTTGCAGCCCATTCATGGTTAAGCTCACATATTCCGACTCCATCTTATGATTGCTCTAAAGTCCTGTCAATGACCAGGATCCATTTTTGTCTCCTTGTAAATGGGCACGCGAATGAAATATGGACCATTTTGGCGTCAGGCTTTATTTCGTCTTCGTATTTTGCTGTCTTTGTACATCGAAACTGACAACGTCCGAGTGAAGACATATAACTTATGTAATTATAAGCCTTACCCGTGATGAAAGGTGAAGCCACAGAACCAAAGGCCGGTGAAGATTGTCGTATATTGTGTGCACCACTACATTTAAACATTTGTCGCACTACTTTTGCATTTGGCTCAACACTAGTGGCTTACCGACTGTAAGTCGTGCTCGATCAGCTTGCAAATTTAGTCTTCGGGGATTTTAAGGCCAATGTGTGCCCCTGAGTGAATGATTAAACTCAAATGCAGATCAAACTTAGGAGATCAAACCCAAAAGCGGTTTGTACTGATTGCGAGAAAACAACGGGGACAGATCAACAGTCCGCAAGGATCCTTGTTCCAAAACTTATCCTATACCGTTCAACTCTAGTTTGCTGAAGACCCGAAATAGCACTGTCGGTGGGCACGTGAACACTTCCTTATGGAGTACTGCAATGCGTTTCTTGTTCTGCAAGAAACTATAATATGAATTGCTCTCCTCGCAGCCCACAGCTCCTCCTTGATTCTGATCTCATTCTGCAAACCTACTGTCAGCATGTATTGCAGTATTGTGCTTGCCTTCACAATATCTTTGCTCGGTGCGTGTACGGCGTCCGCGGAGAGCACTGACTCCGACCCAAATACATCATCGATGCCAATAGTCGACATTGGCTATGCCCGGTATCGTGCATCACAGTACGATGAAGATAACGACTATTATCACTTTTCTGTAAGAACTTTCCTTTTGTTGGTTATACTTTTTGTGATCCAGCCAAGTAAAGTTTACCGGGAATAGAACATTCGGTACGCCGCTCCCCCTACCGGTAGTCGACGTTTTCAGCTACCGGAGCCTCCATTCTATGAGGAGGAGATCAACGATGGTTCTGTAGGGTACGCGTGCAATCAAGCCACGAACATACAATTCAAGTGGCTCGACTTGGTGACCAGTCCTGACAGTCAGTCCGAAGACTGTCTTTTTTTGGACGTGTACGTCCCTGGCTGGCTCGTTCGTGATGAAATGCTCGCTTTTAACTCGCCCCTGTCTAATATCACCTTTGACACGTCTGCGACCGACGGTAGTAGTTTTTTCAAGGGGCTCCCAGTCCTAACTTGGATCCATGGCGGCGGATATAGTTTGTGCTCCTGACTAATGTTTTCATTTCTTGCTTTTTTGCTTATTAGTATGCATAGCGTTCGGTGAGAAAGGCGGAATCCACAATCCGAAAGGTTTATTGACGGTCGCTGATGGAAGATTGGTCTACGTCGGAATTAATTATCGTGTAAGCTACTTTGAATTTTTGCTCCGGTTGCCCGAACTTTATGCTGAATTTATGTATTTCATAGCTTGGCGCATTTGGCTTTCTGGCCGGGAAAAAGGTCAAGGCGAAGGGGGCCATGAACGCCGGCTATCATGACCAGCGCATGGCGCTGACGTGGATTAACCGGCACATTGATAAGTTTGGTGGTAATCCAGACGATGTCACTGTGATGGGCGAGAGTGCCGGCGCTTCTTCTCTCCTTCATCATCTAACTGCCCCTGAAGATGTGCTGTTTCATCGTGCGATCCTCCAGTCGATTGCGTTTTATCCCCAGTATGATAGTGCCATCCTGGAAGCCCAATATCAGAAGTTTGCGTCTTTGGCCGGCTGTGAAGGTGATGACAGTTTCGAATGCCTAATGTCCGCGGACAGTGACGATTTGGCTAGGGCAAACAAGGACGCAGTGTTTGATACGCTATACGGGACATTCCAATTTGGTCCATCGGTTGACCACAAGTATGTCCCACTGCTACCTGTCTTTCGGCTAGCCTATGGAACGTATAACAAGGATGTTCAGATCATGAGTGGTACGTAATCATAGATACTATTTAATATTTGAAAACCCTGTGCCTAACTGGGTAGCCTATAACATTGACGAAGGCTTCATCTTCTCGGACCCTACAGTCGTGACACCTATCCAATTTGACGCCTTGGTGGACCGTCACTTCCCTAATGCCTCCGAAGATGTCGTTGAATACATTAAGGAACTCTATCCCGGTAGGGACTACAACACTTATTTCAGCCGCGTGTCCGGGATCATTGCAGAATGGATCGTAGAGTGTTACGTGGGTAGCCTGTTGACTGAATGCTTTGGATACCAAAGTGGCGCTAACTGATACACTAACTAGTCCCATTACCTGGTAGAAGCATACCCAGGTGCTTACTTGTATCGGTTCTCGATTTTTCCTGGCATCCATAGCGCTGATGTTCCGCTGACATTCTGGGGCGGTTCTTCGGCACTCGAACAGGCCGGTCGGTCGCTTTTGCAGGTAGACGACATTGAACATCTCGCGGTATCGTTCCAATCTTACCTGGTCTCGTTCGCCATCTCTGGTGACCCCAACAAATACCGCCTGAAGGATGCTGAAGTACCTACGATCTACTTCCCGAAATCCAGTGAGTGGCGAGGCAAACCGATGCTCAATGTCAATAGGAGAGGTTTCTCTTATCTATCTCTCACCGACGACGGTCCGGATAAGAAACGATGCGAGTTCTGGCAAGAAGGTGACTGGACTGGCCGTTATTAAGATTTTATGATACCACCATTTTCTGCATTTTTCTTGTTTTTCATTCTGCACACTCTTTTGCAACTGTTGGTTTTCTGTGATGTTGGGGTCTTGGAGTTTTTTGTGGAGTGCATTGGAGATCCAAAGTTGGCTGTGGTCATTACATGGCATATATATAATATCTTCATCGGTCAAAACGAATATTTGTCTTAAGTCCGCATAAAGATCGTTTGGGAGCTACGTTATTCCCTTCTTTGACAATAACATAGATAAGTTCTAATAGCATATCGACCTGTAATTGTGTGGGGGCTCGACAAGCCTTTTTGGTAACAAGTTATCGAATTTTAATCGAGAAGCGAGCGACCCTGAAACCTTGTGCTGGATGTTCGCGCTCGTGGCGGGTGTGACCCGGCTTGAGAGGCGAGAGACAACATTCACGATTTCGCAAAATCGTTTTTTGACTTGGTAGCTGGTTGTTAACGATATCTGTAGCTGGCGTTCGTTTTTTTGGAGCCCAGTCTGAGTGCTACGGGTCTTTCACCGAGATTGTGTTATTCTGTCAACTAAATCGGCAATGAACTCTTCGCCATCCTCCTCGTCCGCTTCGTCAGTTCGGGGCGGCGAGAACGGCAAGTCCAGTTCCGACAATGTGTCTGCTGATCCTCTTTTCGTGACCGACATGGATCCGGATGCCAAATCAATAGGTACGCTTGATAGCAATGCGGTTCCTCGACAGCGTGACGAAGATTCTGTGGTGGAAGAGCAATATGGCGATTTCGAGACGGATGCGGACGCGGAAGAAGAGCAGAGACTCATGCCGGTCGATACGGCCATGACGGATCCCGATGCAGTGACATCGACGCATTTTTTGGGTCGGTTTTTGGCAAAGGTGTCTTGGGTGGAATATAAACGGTTGTTGTGGATGTCAATTCCGGTCATTTTGTCATACATGCTGCAGAATTCGCTGCAGACCGTGTCGATTTTAATAGTCGGACGACTTGGTGCACGGGAGCTGGCGACTTCGGCGTTCAGTTACATGTTTGCGATGAGCACAGGCTGGCTGATTCAGCTCGGTGGGACGACGTCCATAGATACACTTGGATCAGCAACTTATACTGCCAGCGAAGATCCTACAGAGTGTGTATATGTTGTGAACAAGAATTGAGGGGGGGGCAGAAGGACTAACTAATCCGGTATTTAGACTAGGTGTTCTTTTGCAACGGGGATGCTTTGTGCTCGGTACACTGTACGTGCCTGTTGTCGGTCTGTGGCTGTATGCCGAGCCGGTTCTTCTTGCACTTGGTCAATCTCCCGAACTCGCGGCTTCTTCTGCCAGCTTCCTACAGTGTCTTATTCCTGGTGGACTTGGATTTATCTATTTTGAAGCGCTCAAGAAATTTTTGCAAGTCCAGGGCATCATGCAAGCAGGAACTTATGTTCTTCTGGTTACTTCACCCCTGAACGGTATTCTCAACTACTTTTTTATTCACCGGCTTGGATTCGGTCTCAATGGTGCCGCCATGGCAACCGGTTTGTCCTACTGGCTCTCGTTCGTCGGTCTTGTCATTTACACTAAGTTTTCGCGAGGTGCACGAGCATGGGGAGGTTTCTCGCGCCGGGCGTTCACGAACCTTGGGATTTACTACAAACTCAGTATCCTTGGCATTATTATGGTCGGCACGGAGTGGTGGGCGTTTGCAATCGTGGCACTAGTGGCTGGTCGGCTCGGTGACATTGCCTTGGCTGCCCAAAGCTGCGTCATGACGTCTGACCAGGTTACGTTCACGATCCCTTTTGGCATCGGTGTCGCGGCATCCACCCGGGTCGGCAACCTGCTGGGCGAACGTCGTGCTCGTGCTGCCCGTCGAGCTGCATATACCGCCGCTCTTCTAGCCGCGTCAATAGGTGCGGGCATAATGATTATCATGCTGCTTATGCGGGGCTACTATGGCAAGCTTTTCAGCGATGATCTCGACGTCATTCGCGAGACGGCCCAGGTGATTCCGTTTGTGGCCCTGTTTCAGATCGCGGACGGCCTGAACGCGTCATGTTCCGGAAGCTTGAGAGGCATGGGACGACAGCATATCGGTGCGTTTATCAACTCGGCCGCCTACTATGTTTTAGCCCTGCCGTTGGGCATATCGTTGGCGTTCCATGGTAACGGTTTGCCCGGGTTATGGATGGGCCAATGCATCGCGCTTTATATTGCCGGCTCACTCGAACTCACCGTCGTCGTGCGCACGAATTGGCACGGCGAGGTCGAAAAAGCATTGGCCAGATTGGACGAAATGCCTGAGGAGGATTTGGAACAGAATTTGGTGCCAGACTACTCGGAAACCGTGTCTGAGATTGTTGTGTCGGAAGCAGCACCAGCACCAGCACCGGCACCAGCACCAGCACCATCAGCCGGCATGGCTGCGGAGCAGCAGTCGTAAAAATAATGTAACCATAGAATATAATTGGTCTTAGAAAATTTTTAAGCTATTTGGAAAACAAAAATTGTTTTGATTCGGCGTATATGATGTATAGATGATTTTGTGCAACAATATGTACAATGACAAAGTAAGCATTTTTTTTTTGGTTGGCCATGGTTTTATATAAATGCGATTTTAAAGAATTTGGAAAATAAATGCACAAGCTTTAGAAAAAGAGATACACATCATACAAAGTCTGACAAATTCAGACGTTGTGAAAACTATTACCTAATTCCCATCCCAAACAATTTATGAATCCAATGACACGCAAAAACAGGAAAAAAAAAACACCCGTCTAAAGAAAAAAAAAATAAATCCCAACAGTTGCAAAAAAAAATGATAAAGTACACTTAACAACACGTACCCCTCCGCATGCCAAGCGCGTTACTGCCTTTGCCACCTACCAAACTAACCACCCCGCGGCCGCCCAAAGGTCCGGCTCGGGTCGCCCGACGGCCGGCGGAGCCATGGCCGCGTTTGGCAGAGCCGTCAGCAGGCCAAGTTGGCACGTCGCCATATTGTACGCCAGCGCCGACATCGTCGGGGTCGAGTTCGCCGAGTTCGATTTTAGTCAGGATCATGTTTGCCAACCGGGAAAATGCTTCGTCGACATTTTGTCCCGATAATGCTGATGTGTGAAGGATTGGGATCGTGCCATTTTGTCTGGCAAACTCGACAACATCGGATTCAGGTACAATGTCTGCCGCGTTTGCGGATGGGATCTTGTCGGATTTATTGGCAACGAGGAGGAGCGACACTGTTGGATTTGCCAGGTTGCGAAGGTCAGACAAGAAGTGGGGCAGCATTTGGAACGTGGCCGGATTGGTTGAATCGTATATTAGTAGTGCGCCGGCCGTGCCTCGATAATATGACCTTGTAACGGCACGGAAACGTTCTTGTCCTGCCGTGTCCCATAGCTATTAATATTCATAAGTCTCAGCTGGGGTTCAACGAATCCAAGAAGGGGCCGGTGGTTCCGCAACTTACCTGCAATTTTATCCGCTTTCTTCGTGCGCCGGTGCCTACTTTTATTATTTTGGAAGAAAATTCAACGCCGATGGTAGAAGACGTTAACACTCGCCCTAAGAAATGTTAATTATTAGCTCCTCCAGGCCGGTCCAAGCCAACATGTTGGTATCACTGAACGTACACTGTCCCTCGACGAATCTGTGTAATACGCTGGATTTGCCGCATCCTGACGGACCTACCAGAATGATCTTTGCCAAATAATCGTATACGTTCTCCTGCAAAAACAGAAATCAACATTCATGCTTTCGATGTGGTCAACCACGAAGCACGAGATATACGTACGTCAGCCGATATGCGGCTACTGGTCTGGGTGTGAGTCGAAGCTTCAGAGACATTCGAGGCAGCTCTTGACCGCAAATTGTTTGCGCTCATAACTATTCTTTATGTATAGGTGGTGGAATCTATGTTGCTGCACTAAAATGCAAAAAACGTATAATATCCGGTCTATAAAAGGACGACAAGCGATTCAGTTATTAGAAAACTTGATTTTGTCGGTTTGTCGGGATTAGTTATGGGAATTGCATTGTCTTTGAGTGAATTATAAACGGTGGGGCAAGGCGTCGTCGGTCGGTTGGAGTACTGAGAGTGGCGAGTTTGTAAGGTATCCTAATACCCATGTCAGCAAAAAAAAGTCCGTGGAATATTTCAGAAATTTTTTGTTGCCTGGTTTAACAAATGACATACAACACTTTTGTCAATAACTATCTGCTGGGCGACGAGCGCCAAGTCGCTCGCCGTTTGTATGGTGTTATGACTGTTGGAAACGGTCGGGGTAAGAGGGCCCAGGGCGACGACTTTTTGGACGGCTCAAAACAACCTTCTTTTTTTGCGCCGACTATGGCGATAAGAACAGTTCCCGGTCGTCTATTTGTCTATGAGGAAAAAAGTACTGCTCTGAAAACAACGCCTGCGGGCAGAAAAAAATATATATAGAATGACGGACCGACAAGGATCGCGATAATAAATAACAGACACGATGAGAACAGACCCTGATTTAAGGTTGGGACCGGGTAACACTGAATTTTTTAGATTGTGGTGGGTGGGACCTGGTAAATTGCGTTTATTAATGAGAGGAATAATCTATTATTATTACTGCATGGAGTTAACTAATTATATTTTACCAACAAAAATGGTCATTGAGAAGGGTTAGTTCCGGTGTGCAATAGAATTATCTGGCCGGAATTGTTCGGACTAGAAAGTAGAGCATGTCGTGCGTGGATGGGGACTGACGGTGGTGCGCGAAGATGGCGTCATCACTCGTGTAATTAGCTAGTTAACTACAGTTCATGGTCGCCGCGATTTTGAACTCTCTATCCCGACTACTTTTTTTGCAAATATCCTTGCTTTCGCCATTGAAAAATTCAAGCTGTACGGACCGGGTCCAATGACGACCGCATTCACCGAGATCCCGATCCTCGACATTTCGCAGTCGCATGATGCGGCGACGAAACCGGCATTCCTGGCCGCGCTTCGGCATGCGTTGATCGAGGTCGGGTTCCTGTACATCACCAATTACGGTGTGCCGGACACGGTGACGGCCGAAGTCGTACGGCAGTCCAAGGCGTTGTTTGGGTTGCCGATGGACGAGAAACTCAAGATCGAGATGAAGCATTCGCCGCATTTTCTCGGGTACAGTCGTCTTGCCAACGAGATCACAAAGGACCAAATCGATTGGCGCGAACAGATCGATTTGGCGACCGAGCTACCTGTACCGACGGGCGAACATGAGCCACGGTACCGGTGGTTGCGCGGGCCGAATCTGTGGCCGAGTGAGGAAGCGTTGCCAGGTTTCAAGAAGACTTTTACCGAGTACATTGAGCGCATGTCGAGAGTGTATGGTACAAAAAGCGTCTTTTGAGTGGTTTGATGCCAAATTTGTGCTGATTGGCAGCAATAATAATAGGTCTATGGAGTTTACGGGCCTCGTGGCCGAGTGCTTAGGTTTGCCAGTCGATGCGTTTGCCAAGTATTTTGACCGTGACCAGCAGCATAAGCTCAAGATTGTGAAATATCCCGATTTGGAAGAATTAGGCAAAGATGCTACGGGGCAAGGAGTTGGTCCTCACAAGGATTCCATGCTGACCTCGTATCTTTTGCAAGCGTCGGATCATGACGGATTGCAGGTTCAAAACTCGCAAGGCGAATGGATCCATTGCCGTCCTATTCCTGGGACATTAGGTATTTTACTTTTTGTTTGTTTAAAAAAAAACAAAAAAAAAAAATGGCATGCTAAACATTTATCAGTTGTCGCGATCGGCCAAGGTCTCGAAGCGTTAACCAAGGGTGTGTGTGTTAGTACTACACATCAGGTAGGTCTAATAATATAATCAATTCAATAATAGTTACACAAAAGTTTGCTAAAATCGTGTAAGGTCATCTCGCCCCCGGCCGGATCGGGACCGCGGTTTTCTGTGCCGTTCTTCCAAGGCGTATCGTACGATGCCAAGTTCGCCGAGATGGACCTGCCAGCGCATGTGCTTGCGCTCAAGAACAAGCTGCGCGGCAACAAGGACGAGGTCGAGATGACTTTTAAACATTCCATGTTTGATCACATTGGCGAGGCCACGCTGCTGAACCGGGTCAAGTCGCATCGGGACGTGGCCGAGGTCTGGTACCCGGACTTGCTGGCCGAGGTAGACCGCAGGAAGGAGATGCTGCGAAGTGTGGCAGCAGCAAATTAATAATTCATTTGTGCCAAAATATTGTTGTATATATAAGGGGCGATAAGGAGTGGATCTTATCTTGGTGGCTGTTTGGGCATACATAGAGCTGGCTATAGGCGGCAGGTATCATAAATAAAGTGGTGGTGGCGCGTTTTGCGGCGTTGCCGTTTGCGGCAAGAGGACATGCGACCGACAGCGCGGCGCACACGATCCACCATCTACTTTAGAGCGAACACAATACAATAATATAAATTGCAATACGGATTGAGGATGAACAAATAAGACGTGGTGACATTATTATTTACTGAATGATGATGATGATGATGATCACGATTCCCGATATCGATACAGACCGACAATAGACCCGATAACTCCTAAGCAACAATCATTATAACTACAAATTATGCAATTTGAATAACAATAACTCTTGAACCCTTTGTGACAAACAAAACCAGGACCATAAAAATGCCAGCTAATATGCCCGGCCGGGACGGGAACGGGCGGCGGTACCAGCCGAAACGCGGGCTTTGGGTGGACTACTGCTGCTGCTGCTGGTGAGGATGGCATGGGAGTCGCTGTTGATTGGTATGCCGGTTCGCAAGTGGTACTGTTCCTCGTACACGCGGTGGAGGGCTTTCTCACCGTTTGACTTTTCTGCGAATCGGGCAAACAGACACTCGTCTCCGGCGCAGCCACACTTGAGACGATGGGACGCGTCAGTCGTGTTATCGGGCATGATCAAGGTCGGATGCTCGACCGGCACTGACCGGGCTTTTTGTGCCGACGGACGTGGGATGTACACGTTGGCTTTGAAGTCCTTGATTCTGGTCGAGTCCATGGTGGAATGTATAGTGAAGACTGACGGTGCAGATGCAATAGTGGCAATGATGCAAAGCGACGGCAAAACGAGTGTCTTTTGATGACTCGAAATGGACTCGAAATGAAAGAGAGCAGACGCGTAAATCAGTGTGCTGATGTTGCTATGGGGGAGGAGGAGGGAAGGAGGACTGATTTATATATAAGGCTTGGCCACGGTTTGAATGAATCATATTTTTGGCGAGTTGTTCATCGTCGTCGTCGTCGTCGGTTGCCACGAAGCGCAAAAAACGGTGCGAGTTTGGGTCTGTGTAACGGACGTTGGACCCGGGTACGGGTACGTCTGGGCATGCCGCAGTAGCCGCCAGCACGGCCGTACCTGTACCGCACAGTTAATAGCAGAGGTACGGTGCGAGCGGCTCACGCGGCCAGTTTTGTGGCCAATTCGATTTTTTTCAGTGCTCCGCGCTTAACCGGATGCTGCGCTATTTCTGGCACATCACGTGTGGCGATTCACAAGTCACATAACACAATGTGTGTGTTATGTGTGTGGGGGGGAATTCACTTCACTCCCAACCGCTCTGCTTCGGCGACTGCTCCCGATCAGGAAGGATAATTACAACACGCGTGGTTGGATCATATGCAGGCTTGTATTCATAGCTACTTCTCACCAACACACACACGCAACAAACTTGCGCGATAAAAAACGACGACAAAGACAAACAAAACATAAGCATTCGCCAGAGTCAAAAAAAAGGCGCAATTTCGTGACGTTTCGAACACTGCACACGTGGCCGTTCATTCGCGCACATTCGGCACAACTGCCGCACCAAATGTACGTCACATGCACTCACGACTCACAAGTTGGCGCAGCCCGTGACCAAGAAAGGGGGTACGGTACCAGGAACCTGAGATCGAACTGGAAATTACTATGGCAATGGAATGTACTAGTACCCTGTCTGTGTAACATCATTAAACCTTATTTCTTGATTCGGCAACGCGCCTGCCCCGTTTGTGTTTGTTGGGCGCGCCGGCCGAGGTTCGACTGGCCAATTGGTTAATTTTAAACGACTTTTTCGTATTATTTGAACAGGAGTCTTTTTCAATAGAGGGAGTGCTTGAGGAGGAGGAGGAGGAAGAGCAAAGCGATGATGATTCTTATGACGTCACGTTGAGGCGCTGTCAATGATGTTAGTATATATAGCAGTAGTAAAGTAGCAGTGCGCCATATTCAGGCTCAGGCTCAGGCTCAGCCCCACACGAACAACTGCGCACAAGCACACAAACCGCAAAAAAGAGGGCGCGTTTTTGGGCCGGCGTCCCCAAAAAAACTGATCTGCTTGCCTGTTGTATTATTATTGTGAACTAATGTGAACTAATAATAGGGCGGGCTGGGTTAATTGGTGGTCATTTGTCAGGGCCCTTGCCTTGCTGAACCCAACTGGCTGGACACGGGTCAGCATATTGTGTAATGTGTGACCCATCAAAGAAAAAAACACTAAAAACGCCTTCAGCCCATTATTATTGCGAATTTGCCGACAGGGCTGGCTGGCTGGCTGGCTGTTTGTTCTGTTCAGCCCCTTTTTGGCGCCGGCGGCGTCTGTTGTCAAAATATTATGGAGATCTGATCACATTCGATCATTATTATAAACTAACTGATCCTGTCAATCTTGTTTCAATCGAAAATGCCGCGTGTGCAACAATGTGCAACAATGTGCAACAATGTGCAACAATGTCCAGAAATGCCGTTTACTACTTTTGACGGCCCTTGTACCTCTCAAAAATCTGCACGGCACGAGCCAACTTAAATCCAACGATGCCTCGCTATAACTATAACTAGCACAACCTTAGGCCGCTAGCAGCCGGACAGAACAAATAAGTTGCCAAAACCAATAATGCTTTGTGATTTGTTTCCCAACTCTGGAAATGTTAGTCCGGATGTTCGGTTGTTCACGGCGTCTGCCGTTTCTTAACTATAGAATCAATCGCGGCTATGAGAATAATGCAACGACGTTTTCTGTTGCCTAAAAAATCTAATAACCGATTTTTGTCTTTGCTGCATAGCCAAACAGTCATACCCTAACCCGATATAATATGCCCGATTACTGCGTTATTCTTTCATATTGGCAATATCTGTTTAATCAGAGACTAAAGATACAACCGCATTAATTCGGCCATCGCTCCTTATATAAAAGTCCGAATCGTACTATTATTCACACGTCTGTGGATTCGTTATGGCGAAGTTCGCCAGACTAACGTAATTCAACTCCGCCGCTCGCTGCAGCTCATGGCCACAACAAATGCCGTTTACGCCATACTCGTTCTGCTCCTTTGACTCATATGACGCGTCAATCAATCCTTGTTGTCAAGAATTGTGTCGAGGCCCGAATTTATTGTCAACTCTCCCCATCATAGTTTGACCTTAAAATATTTACAAAAAAAGTGCTGGACAAAAGTGTTACATTTGACGCGACGTCCCATGTCACTCTTTGTATCACCAAATCCTGACACGCTGCCGCTGCCACCGCCGGCTTGTTCTGTCGGTATCGATGCTTCATTGCCATCGTCATCATCATCATCATCGCCATTCTCCACAGCATCCTTGTCAGCCCAGATACAACCGGGTTCGTCCATGTCTTTCGAAATACTATTTGCATATATACCACTTGCGACCGGTATTATTATTATTGTCCTCGCGACCCTGTTTGCCGCCATCGGCATATCCGTCGTCGGCCTTGTTACCGTCAAGGCATGGCCGGATTTCGCCGGCCTGGGCATGAATAATGGTGCCCTCTTTGGCGGACGCCATGATGAAGACGATGACTCACACGGGCCCGAACGCGTCAGTAGAGTCCGCAAGACTGACGAAAATAACATCGGCGCTTTGGGAGGATTGGTCAACTACGGCAATACATGCTTTCTGAATTCAGTCATACAGGTGCGTTACAATCTAAAAAAAAATTAAAAAAAATCAGACTCGAACTAAGACCGTGGCTACTAGTCTCTCGCCTCAATGCCGACCATGACAGAAATGCTCGCCGATTCATCAGACGCGTGCGGCGATGATGACCTCAAGGTCTCGACCATCTTGGCCACCCTTCTCTCACAACTCAACACTCGGTTATCAAACGCACATGCCCACTCGCCCGCTGCCCTGCTGGACGCGTTACGCTCACCCCGCTGGACAATGCACACCGAGCAACAAGACGCGCACGAGTTTCTGCTCGCCTTATTGGACGCTGTCCGTACCGAGCGCATCAACCACTCCGTCAATAAATATCGACAAAGCATCTCCATCGCTGCCGCCGTCCACAAACTGCAACATCAACCGCCATCATCACCGACAAAGTCAAACACACCTGTCATCCTGCCCTTTGATGGACTCTTGTCAACCCGGGTCTCGTGCCTCACCTGCAACGAAATGCAATCCCTTCGCCAACAGCCATTCTCCTCGATCGAACTATCACTGCCGCCGACAACAATGACCTCAACCTCATCCTCTTTTTTCCTCCACAGATTCGATTCGTCAACAACAATACAATCCTTGCTCGAAAATTACACGGCGCCCGAAATCCTCGACAATGTAGATTGCCAGCGCTGCTCGCTCATGGCAGCTCAGACCCAGCTCGACAGATTGATTGTCAATGCTGCCAATACGGTCCAACAAGGCAAATCGGCTCCCGAAATCGTGCAAATCCTCGGTGCCAGGCGCAACGCTATCGAACAGGCCCTCTCGCACCCCACAGTCATGGACGAAGATTTCGAAAAGTTGAAACCTCCCCGGCTTGTGTCGACCCGCAAGAAGAGACAGGTCGCGCTTGCCAGGGCGCCGCCAGCGTTGGCGTTGCACATTAATCGATCTGAATACGATGTGCGGTCAGGTGTGGCCCAAAAAAAGAATACGCGGGTCGAATTTCCTGAGCGAGTGAGAATGGGCAAGTATTTTTGCTCAATGGCTAGTGATGGTTATTACGACGACGAGGACGAGCAGAGGAGTGTTGTGGCCGACTCCTACAGGTTGACTAGCACCGTTATTCATTTCGGGTCGCATTCGTTTGGCCATTACGTTGCATATCGAAGGGTTGGTGACGATCAATGGATTCGCGCGTCCGACAGGGACGTACGTGAGGCCACGGTCGACGAAGTCCTTGCCCAAGGAAACGTTGTCCTACTGTTTTACGAACGTGAGGACGACGAAGGACCTCAACCAGACAAGGACAAGAAACTTGCCGAGAATATAAGCGTGGCCGAAGACGTCATGTTGAAGTTAGAGACCGACGTCCCGATCTTTGATGCCCACGAGAACGATTCTTCTGGTGATACATCGGACTTGTACGCGGAATCGTCGTCGTCGTCTTCGTCTAGCGTGGCTTCAAATAGCCTAGTTGCGAGTCCGGTACGGCAACCTGACAACGGCACCGAGACCGATGACGATGAAGATGATGCCGTTGCGTCCGAGTTCGACGTTTCTGCTACGTCTGTGCCGGTAACCAGACGGCGACGCCGATGCTCCTCTACCACATCCACAATCACGCCTGTCTCTGGTATACGCGAGAACAAAAACCAATCCATGGTAATGGTTAGTTAGAAATTTGTGCATTTCGGTTGCTTTGCATATTTTGGGTGCGCAGAAATTGGGAATTATGGGTTTCTCTTGTTATTACTAGGTTCAAGGTTGGTTTTCTAAAAATGTTGTTGAAAGAATATGCATGCAGGGTTTTTTTTTTTTTTTTTTGATATTTTGTACCAGGTTTATACATCATATCATGGGTCGTGTAAAAAAAACAAAGCGTTGTAAGATTAAGTGAATGAGCATTGCATTTCTGCGTAGAAATACGTAATTAAGTTACTATAAATTTGTACAAATTCCATGCAAATGACGCGACAATCTTCAACCTAGACAGTTTAATTTGGCCCTTCTCTTTTTTTTTTGTAGGTTCTCCTCTCTATACCATGCAGCCTTTTTTTTATTTCTGAATGTGTATATGATTACAGACCATTTGTACAAATTCCATGATCATAGCAGTATCGTAACAACTCCTTTTTTGATTAATGACAAGTCGTCAAAAGAGAGCAAATGTCGATATGCCCTTTTTATTCAATGCCATTATAACCAACTCGGGGCATATATTTTCATTGATTGTCCAATCCCCCTTCCCCGCGCCGTCGTTTGCCGGCCATTATATTTTTCTTTTCTTTTCTTTTCCTTTTTCTTTTTTGTCAATTGCCAATCAGCTTGTTTGTGACCTTGGCAATGATATGCAAGGCAACCACGCTAAGAATGAATCCAATGCTGAGCACCATGACCACCATGGGATCGACAATCAAACCGGCCGCCTCGTCCGTGTATAGCTTTAGCATGGTCGAACTCGAGCCGCCGGCACCGGCCGCCCGGGTCGAATTCGGACGCTGGCTTGCCACGTTTTGCTGATGTTGTTGTGTTGCCCGGCGCCTATAATTTTTGTGTGAACAAATTTTTTTCTTGTTTTTTTCTTTATAGCCCCGAGAGGGGGGCAATTGAATCGATGTGCAAGTAGAGACAGAAAGAAACAAAAGGTCTGAATTATTAACAAAAAAAAATATATTACCGGACAGCACTACGCGGTCCTCCGGGTGGAACTGGTGCCGAAACTGGGGTGGACTATATATCGGAATTCATGACCGTTAATCTCTTTCTGTTGCCAGCAGGCGTTTTGCCATGTTCCAAAATTATGAAAACTTACCATCGTGATTTAAAAAAGGGAAGACGGAAGGAATTGATTGTCGTGTGAATTTTGGAAAATATGATGCGCGGTTTGAATATGTAGGATTGTTGTAGTTGGGTTGGTTTAAAGAGTGTCGAGGTGTGTGAGGCTTTTTGGAAAAGGCCACACCACACACAAGTTATTAGAGCTATCTTTGCACACATTGGTGCAGGAGGCGACTGTCGATCCCCACAACCGCCCATTCTGCAAGAGCTTTCCACAGTCAATGTTATCTTAAAATGCAAACATTGCTGCGATTAGTGAATTAGCCAATGAGTATATATATATAGATAGATACGCATACGGGCGCGACGCTAAGGACTGTCTGGTAATTAGTTTACACATATATTTATATCATTTCAGTACAAACCTGGCCGACATTTAACATTGGAATCTATTGACGGTAACAATCTCAGGCAAGCGCGTGCCAAAGGTCGACCGAAAACCCAGTGCATTTCTAGAATCTGGGCAAATCAATCCAATGCCAGAAGAAAAATTTATGATCCGAAGCTCCCACTACATAACTCCACAGCATTTGCGCCTCTACATTGGCATTTTGCTTCTGAAACTGGATTCCGATTATTATTATTTTTTTTTTTTCGTGCTACATTAATTGCACGAGCCCGCGATCAGCGAGTAGTTTATTAGCCCTTCTGCAACGTTCGCTGAGTTTCGGTGCACCAGAACCTCCATAGCCTATAGATCGTCATGAATCCATGACACGTACTGCGTCATACTACTCCGCAAGTTGACCGTTCGCCGCCGTGCAATTGCCTTTATTATACCACTGCCACCCGTGTTCAGCACCTACTACTAACAATCCAGCTGTGATTGCGGAGCTTGCCGCGGCCGCTCCTGCTGCAGCGGCACACGCGACTGTGTTCGGTACTAATGGTCCTGGCTTAAACAATGCTGTCCACATTTCCGCTGTACATGTAGCCCTGTAGAGGGATCCGAATGACCTCGTCGCGTATGTGAAAAGTGTGACACTTCCGCCCCACGCGAAGACCACAAAGCTCCGGTTCGATAGTTTATGTACTATGGGGCCAAAGCCAAGTGAAAATATTACGGATTAAGACGATCTATCTCCTGCTGTGTCGATACAATATATGATACCGTGAATAGGCAGACAATCGATATCGTCATACATACGGCGAATACACGAAGAGCCCTACCGTCTTTCTTCTCGTTAAGAATATTGTTGATAATCATTGTGCTCTAATTCCTGCAGTTCTCGATGGCCGACTACACCCCAAGATAAAATTCCGCTATTCTCGTGGTTGAGTAGATAACCTGATGTGTGACCTTCCCATTATGGTGCATCTACTTAGATGTTGCAAAGTGAAGTGTATCGGAGGAGCTGTTGCACATACATGAGGCGGTATAGGAGCGGTATGATGCTAGCGCGGATAGCGGATAGTGCCTCCGTCATGTACGCTATCCCAAAAAGGAATGACTGATTTACTCTCCATAAATCTCCCTTTCTATGTCGGTATAGATTTCGTCCGTACCTCATTGTCTTTGCTATCCGTTTCGGATATACGTCTTCTCTCGTGGACTACATGATCTATTGTGTATCATACTCCAGCTGATAAACAACTTGCTGGTCGGTGGGACGGAACGCTCAGTCGAGCGGAAGACTGAGCGCCATGCTTTGAGTGTTAAGCGCTTACACTGGTAGGAGTATTCATTGTCATTCTTTTACCACTACAGTCTCGGAGTTGAAATATATATCTAACGTTCTTGTTCAGACCCGAAAGAATTTTATGACTGTCGGGGAGAGCTGCACATAAGCTTTTCAAAGTCCAATGGGTCGGCAACATTGATTTACGAACATTGTAGTAAACGTCCCAAACCTGATAAGTTCCACATGACACCTGAAGTCGAAAGCTATATCAAGGCACATAAGCATTTTGCACCACAACATATCTATCAGAACCTGCTGCAAATGACGGACAAGTCTCACTTCGAGAGAACTGAGCTATATATGATCACCAGGCAGCAGGTGTATAACGTTCTGGCGTTCCATTAATAAAACGGGATGGGAAAGGGATGCCGCGAACGACTATAAGTCCGCGCAGTTGTTGCTCGCAGAGCAAGATGGGTACAGACTGGTTGACGGCCTGCAAGAAACCTGGGGTTTCATTGGCCTTCTTGACTCCTTGTTTCACCGATCGCTCGACGTATAGTTTAGCAAAAATGACGGAAGCTTTTATCGATTAGACGTTCGGCACAAATAACCATGGCTACGAGCTTTACTGCATTCTCACCGAATATGACCTGGTGTCGCTACCTCTCTCTTACCTTCTGCTAGATACACGTGGAGTCCAGGAGGAAGGCAAAAGGGATCCCGACTGACGGCATGGTTTATGGCATTGCGCCGTGAAGGATTGCGTCCCAATGTGGTTCACACCGACAAGGACTTTGCCGGTAAGAAACATGAGTTTAAATTGTTAATTATGGTCCAACAAAATTTCAATAGAGTCACCGCTGCAAGTATTGCATTTAAGCGAGACAACAGCAACTGTAACCATCACTTATGCATGTGGCATAGCCTGCGATCGGTTGAAGAAGAACCAGCGGGAGACGATGGAGTTCCTGCCAATGTCGATGGAACCGGCGCAATTAGTCCCGGAGGAGTTCTACTTGGAGGCTTGGGAGGAGCAAGCGTTTGCCGCCCTTGCCGATTTCTTTGCCTTTCGCGTCGTCCGGAGCGTCCTGCTGCCAGAGGGCACGGTGACAACCGCGTTGTCGTATGAACACTTTGCGTTGTTCGACCCCGCGTGGTCCCGGGCGTGTTGGGAGTTACTCCAAGACAACTTCCGAACGCGGATGGAGAGGGCGGGTTATGGCCGATATAAAATTGCCTATCTCGGCGTCTGGCTGCTGGTTCCCTGGGTGCTCGGCACCATTATCTATAAGATATATGGAATTGCGCCTGGTTCTCCTCAGTTTGCGCAATTGGAGGACGGCTTCGCCCTATCGACCAACACTTGACAGGTAAAGAGAAGGATAAAGATTCCGACGCAATTGGTAGTGCTAGGAATTCTTTGAGAACGAGTGCTCTGCCTCAGTACCTGCATTTTTTAGCACACGAGACGGACTGGATTATGCTGAAGCCGTCGAGGATCAGACACCGGACCCGGGAATCCGTCGACAGGTCTCTATCCACCTTGATTAGGGCCGCTCGTTCACTGCCCAAGCCCTTGTTGATTCCGGATCTTCCGAAACTTTTATCAGTTCTGACCATGTTACTTTGCACCAGCTGCCCACTTTTCGGAAGCTTATCCCATTAACCATTTATGTGGTCGACGGCAGACGGGTTCGCTCAGGGGGCTATTCTACACGAAGTACGCGTCAGACTCCGTATCGATAACCATTGGGAAGACATTACCCTCAATATCACGACCTTGCGGACTGGATCCTGTCAAAAGGACAGACCAAGCAATGCACTTCCGCACAAGCGACTATCCTTCGCGGCATGGTAAAGGGTCATCTGTTGAGACATCATCTGTTGCCGAAAATTGCTTTTGATAATGCTGACCCCAACAGAACCTAGTTTTCGAGACATATGAAGAAATCCATGCCTCTTCAATCAAAGAACTTCTCGGTTACTGCAAATCTATTGATCAGCCCAAAGTTTTCCGGTACTTTTGGCGTAACTGGTATAGGCCTGATTTCAGGAACGTCGGCTCGCGATGGGAGATCGCATCACTATGTGGCCGACCCGGCTCGGCTCCTTCCATTCCAATTTCGCGCACAACGATGCACTTGGAGAGTCATTGGCGAATTTTGAAAAAGGATTATAGCTCGCATTTGGTTAGATTAGACTGGATGTATTTTGCTACATTATTTTTAATGGTCTTGTTCGTTCTCGAATTCAATTGCATTTGCAGGTCGCTGCTGGACGCGAGAAGCCGAGCGCTTATAAGGACTTCGTACACGTTTGGCGAAACTGTGCTGAGGCGGTCGATCAGACCACTATAGACAGACGCGACAGTTCTATTTTACTGACAAGGACAAATGGGTTTGTAGTTGTCCGGCATTTGTTTTCAATTCGCGATATCTCTGCAAACACTTGGTGTCCTACTATTCTTCTCCACATCCCGACGGAAACGGAAGATATGTCGTGCAGCCACCGCCGTCATTCACCCCGGATTTATTTCAAGAACATCTGCCACTGATTTTTAGATTCAATTACTCTGGTCGAGCCGTGCCCGTTGCTATTAGTTCTGGCATCGAGTTGAGTGGTGATGCTGACACAGTACCATCTGCCTATGTATGATACAACCCTAGGAAAAAAGTGTCGCGTGGTCGCCATTCCACCGGTCCACCGAAACCCAGTGCATTTCTAGAATCTGGCAATCCCAGAAGAAATTTATGATCGTCTTATTTTGATGGGTCATGCAAACAGTAAATATCATTTAAAGTCCAACCAGGGCCCTTACTTGCGGCGTTTTGAGCCACAACCTTGTAATTCAAGCCACAGTGGCTGATAGGACTCGAACCTTGAGAAGCCTCTTGTGTTGATTGCAAGGCCGTTCTTACGCATCAGTTTTACTCCGACATCACGCCTCCAAGAATTAGCGGCAGCATTCGGATCCCCGCCTAGTGGGTTCAGTGATTGCTGCGTATGGCCTCGTCGCCCCCGTCTGGGTCTGGGTCTCAAAATGCAGATGTGCAAGGAAGCATTCGACCAACGCCATCTACAGGAGCATCAGAGGCCACAAAACCAACCACACCAAGTACAGGCCCGAGTCCGAAAGGTACCGAGTCAATTGCGACTGGCGCCAATGGATTGACCGACACCAATTCGGCGAATGCGAGTACAGAAAATGCCCGCAAATCTGATGACAAGTATGCGAACTCTGATCTTATGAATAATGGTCTGAGTAAGAGTGGAACCGGCATTACCGCTGCCGCTGTTGCTGCTGCTGCTACCAATGGCAGTTGCGCAGACAATGAGAACATCGATAGCCAACAGACGACAGAAGCTGCGTCCATTGATATACCAGCGTCGCCGAGTTTATCATCAGTCTCGTACGATTCGGTGTCGTTCTCGACAAATGGCTCGTTAGTGTCACAATCTCACCTGAATCTCGCCGTACCTTACACTGGATCATTAACGATGGGTAGCGACAATAATGCACGCCGAGCATCTACTAGTAGCGGGACTTCGCTCTTCAGTTTACGACGAGACTTGTCCACACTTGGATTTAACCAAAGCACTATAGGCACAAACGGTAAAGAAAATGGGGTTTGCATCGAATGTCATTGCCAATCACTTGCTAACAATAAGTGGGACAGCTATCTCTACCATTTTAAATTCCCCGCAGGGCTTATCGAACTCGTCATATACACCGACCACCCGGGATATTCCGCCGGTAGTACTTACGAATTTAAACATAGTACCTTCAGAAGGTTTCGAGCCATACGTCAACAGCTTGTCATCAGAATTTGAAAGATACAATCATCTGCGTGGAGTAAAATCAGACACCACAGAAAGGGTCAGTCTAGAACCGCCATCGACACGGTCAAACGTCCCAGCCAGGACCGATTCACTCACTTCAGCATTCGCTGCACCTAATTTTTTTGACATGCTTGAATCACGATTAATGAAGTATGTTGGCGGATCCACCACTTCTTCCGCACGATCGCAAGACGAGAGACCGTCAGAACGGTCACGACGATCTCGGCGCCGAAAATCAGTGGCCATGACCCCACTCTCGACAATTCCACAAGTTTATTTCGAACAAAATTTCAAACTCGAGAATCCGCGCGTTTTTGACGTTGTGTCAGAGCGATCAGAAATACTAGCCTCGTCAACACCCCAACCGGCTGCAAGTCCGGTTTCATCAACTGCGACGTCATCATCAGCAACATTGGTATCCCAGCCCGGAGCTCAGCCATCGTCTATTAGAAAATCACTGGCAAATAATGCCATTTTGCAGGAGAAGTTATCGTGGTACTTAGATACTGTGGAAGTTCATTTAATCGATGAAATATCGAAAGCCTCACCATCGTTCTTTGCAGCATTGGGTGATTTGCGAAATTTGCACACGGAAACAGCAAATGCGGTTGACAAAATAGCAGGTCTACGAGAAGACCTTCGTCGTGTCGATAAGGAGCAGGCCGAGATTGGACTTGAGATTGTCCGTTTGCAGAAACGAAGGGAAAACGTTGCACGGTTACAGCAGGGAACTGACCAAATGGCTCTGGCGTCCGAGGCAGCCAGGGATGCTGAAAGATTATGGCGGGATGGTGACGTGGACGGGTGCTGGAATGCTACATTTAAAGTCGATAAGATTATTGATGCCAAAATTGAGCTGGCGGAGCTTCAAGCTGAGAATGAGGAGTGCCGAAGTTGGAAGTTTCCATTATCCGTATTATCTACAGTTCCGGCCATGGATTCGGTGCGGGACCAGCTTCGGGCCTTGCGGACACGTGTAACGAATGAGTACCAATCTCGCTTTACTGGTTGCCTTATTGAGGATATTCGCCGCCATATGGCATCAGTTCCGACGCAAGACACCTTGGACCGACTGAGCCGAACATACACGAATTCCAAGGTTAAATTAGGAAGCGGAGCCACATTGACTCCGTCTGGATCCGCGCCACCCCCGATCAATACATCTTACTTACATGTGCCAGAGAAGTTGAAACCGGAAGTTCGCTCACATTTGGAAGGTCTTGCGAAGATTGGAGCGGTTGAGTCTGGAGTACAGCGGTACCGAGACGCAATTATGCGTGAGGTAAAGAATATCATAAAACGGAATTTGCCAACAAATGCGAATGACGACACGGCATCCGTTGCGAGCAGTAATACCGGACGCACTACGACCACTGCTCAGAAATCGGCCGCCTTGGAACGAACGTTGCGAGAAATGCGGCCGCAGGAATTCGAGGACATGCTAGTTGACATATATACTGCCGTTTCTGAACTTCTTCGTCGACTATCGATGCATCAAAAGTTACTGTTGGACATTACTGCATCGATGGATACGATCCTTGATATTTCAGACTTGATCATGGCGGCAGCGGACATCACGCAAGTCCGTTCGGCACGAATCATTAATGTGCGCCGGGATTTGAATGCGCTAGCAGACCCCGCGACATTTTCTAGCTTTTACAATCTCAATCGCGTGTTTCTGGCTGAATGCGAGGCAATTACGGGCAAACTAGGAAACGCACTGTTGAGTACGGTTATGGCTCAGGTAACTTTCTAATTGGTTTGTATTATCCTGGTCAGACTACTAAACGCGAATCTAGCAACCGCAGCAACCGCCTCCCCAGACACAAGGAGGAGGTCGCCTTATGCAAGGCCAAGGACGATAGAAAGAGAATGGGAATCGGAATGGGAATCGGAATGGGAATGGGAACGGCATCGAACTGGTTGAGCCTATTGTATTCTGCATAAAGGTAGTTGTGGATTAGGAGTTGTTAGCTGTATATTTTTTTCATAACAGTCTTCTGGTAGATAATTATTTAGTGCTATTTTCAGGGTTTTATTTTTGTCAAATCTTGAGTTATCTATCTCATCATTGGAAATGTGTAACTATATGAGAACGAACAAAGTTTTAGCATAAAGTTTTCAGGGGCGTTAGGGTCTTCGTACACGACAAAAGATTTCTGATAGACAGCTTGTTCGTATCATAACAGACTCCCCTTTGGCGGAGGCTTTTAATTATACAAAATATTCTTCGGTCGTTCCTTGTTAACCAGCCATCTACGAACGACACATGGCAAGTGCACCCCCGGGGTCAGTCGTTCCCCTTCCTGCTTTCCGCATTCTTCACACGCAAGCACATGCTCTCACGCGGCTAGGCTTGCTTTCACCTTCAGCTGTCTCCCGGGGCAAACCAAGCGTTTCGGCAATTCCAACACCAAATTTCATATTACCTACCTCACGGGGAACTATACCGCATATAACGCCCGATAATGCGCGGAAACATGTTGATGTTCCTGCGGTCTTTGTTTCGCTTGAAGATTGTAAGTCGCCGCCTCAGTTGGTGCGAGACAAAAAGTTGCAAAAACAACTTGTTATATTGACGCAAACGTTTCAACTCTAGTCGTCGATAAAAATGCTTTAAAGTCGCCGATAGCGCAATCAAATAGTACGATTCGGGATTATATATCATTACTTGCGCCCCTTTCGAATCCAAATCATCAAATCCCAATTTTCCTCTCAGCACGCCGGTCATGTCCGGTTCCCACGTCGCAACCTAACTCGGACAATACAATATCTATAGTTACAAACGATGGCTTCCGACAGTTGCCAATCAGCGATTATTTTACTCTTATATCTCAGTTGAAAGATGAGGACACGGTTATTGTCGCCCCTGTGGACTTGCCGTTGTTAATCTCGGTCAAGCCTGAAAATAAACCGTGGAAGCATATCGGCGGGAACAGGCTTCGCAAGATGATCACTCGAAACGAGCAATGGAGCGTATCAACACTGAAGAAGATTGCAAGCCAAAATGCGGTCATAGTCCCGCTGCTTCCGGGTATTTCGGTCGAGGAACAAGCACCATATCTGAACTCGATTGTAAACGTCGAGGAATCTACGCGTGTTACTGATGGACATGCCAGACGTGGCGTGGATGGACTAACCACTTTGGAACTGTCGTCGCCATTTATACCCGAGTCGTATGAACCAGTCGAAAATGGGCATGATCAGCAGAGGACGACGACGACGACGACGCGGACAATAGATTTTGGCAGTTTACCGATGGGTTTCAATGACGTTCTGCGACTAAACCTCGGGTACCAAAGTGGACCCCATGATGTAATTGCG
Organism: Lipomyces yamadae; assembly: GCA_030556285.1. Taxonomy (NCBI): domain Eukaryota; kingdom Fungi; phylum Ascomycota; class Lipomycetes; order Lipomycetales; family Lipomycetaceae; genus Lipomyces; species Lipomyces yamadae. The sequence goes on along the minus strand of JAKTPU010000022.1, from coordinate 71,764 downwards.
GCCATCGAAAGAGGCCACGATTTGGTTTGCGGTGATTGGATTACTGCCACGACCGATGCAGGTGTCGCCTTCACTTTTAGGATTGGGGGAGATTCGATTACCAACAATGGCGAGAAAATTGATATCGGCATCAGTCTTTGGGAAAATGAACTATATGCGGCAGACTTGACTGCTCTAAGCGAAGAATGCGAGTGCTACACATGCAAGAATCATCACCGCGCATACGTTGCCCATTTATTATCTGCAAAGGAGATGTTAGCCTGGACGCTTCTCCAGATCCATAATATCCACACGGTGAATCGATTTATGTCGGCTATACGGGACGCAATTAAACAGGATAAATTCATCGAGATTGCCGCAGAATTTCGGGCGAAGTACTTTCCACTATTGCAAGGCGTCACGCCTGGTGGTGGACCGAGAGTTCGTGGGTATCAGGTTAAACTTGCTGGCAGTATGACGAGCAAAAAGCTGAATGAAAGCCCGTTTCAGAACTTTTCGAATGATGATTAGATGTACATTACTGTCCATAGATTGTACAAGAAGAGCATAAGGATAGAATAGAATTTACATTGGGAGGCTAAACAACACCAAACCGTGTATTTTGTATGCATAAATCCCCTCAAACTTTTTATACTGGGCCATCATTGCCTTGCTCCTCAGTCTTAGTATCTTCTGTCAGAATTGGCGGATAGCTCGGTCCCGTATTCTGCAAGACTAAATCGACCTCATTGGACAACTCCGGATATGTTTCACGGATCTGGTCGGCCAGTACGTCCCGGAAATCTGTCATTGCCCGCATTTTGCCGTAGACAAACTGATTCTGTTTAACCAACAGTTCAACGAATTCACGAGTGTACACGTTCGGATTCCGCCCGTCTTCAATGTACTGCAATATTTCCCGTGGCACGAGCACATCCGAAACATTTTCTTTGGCCGCGCGGTCGAGATCGGAGAGTTGCGAGGTGAGTAAATTGACACGCGCTACCACGGCTTCCTTGCTTTGCGCGACAGATTCGTAGTCGTGCACACCGATCGCAAGTTCAAGAATTGTCTCGATGATCTGCCGTAGTCGATCTTCCTGAGCTTGCAGTGCCGGAGGAGCAGGGATCTGGGCCAGCGGATCGGTCGAGGACATAATGACGAGGGGCTCAAGAAGGTAGTTCTATATCCAGACGATTCATGATATATCAGACTTCATAAGATAACATCTCAAGGGCGGAACTGCGCTTGTCTGCGCTTGTTACTAACTAATAAGTATAAGTTACAACTGTTGACTAATTGATTTAGCGAGTTTACCCTAACCTTGATATTACAGTGAATAATACCACCAAACGATATTATCCATCGGTTCAGTCAATTAATTCATGAAGGTTAGATATTAAAAGACGAGTATATAGTGCAACCCGGCATGACATATAATGAACGAACTCGATTAATACAAATAGCCACACCACCACATATACCAATCGGTTACCAAAGACAACGTCGAAGTATCAAGCTGAACAACTGTCTAAAAACTGAACTGAAAAGAAGAAAGCTAGCTATAACATACAAACTATTGAAACGAATTACGTAACCTAACTTATATAACGAAAACTAAGACGATTTATACCATTAGCAAACTGTAACCATAATTAAGCAAAGAAAAACGCAATTTTTTTATCTATACAAGTGTAACCTGAATTCAAAACCAAAACAAAAAATATAGCAGTAACCCATACACCGCGCACATCCGCTAATTTATAGTCAAAAACATCGAAATCAAAAATTTTTATCCTGGTAACACTCTGTTCTCTGCGGAGCCTCCATTATGTTATTTCATCGTAGCCCACTCCCTACATTCTCGTCATGGACAAATCCGTTCGTCTCGTCCTTCAGCCCATCATGAACGTCTTTTGCACTGCTGTCGACCGTATCAGGAAATCCGTTGGCTGAGCTATCGCCTTCGCCTGCTGATAGAGCTTGTTCCTGTCGCAGACGCTGTTCTTCTCGCTCTTTCTCGGCAACTTCGGCAGCTGTTAGGAATCTGCCGCCCTGGCCGCGCGGCCGCCGCATCGCATGTTTATGCCGACTCTCGTGTAGATATGGGCGCCGGCCTTTGCTAACTTTCAACGATTCCTCGAGTTTAGCCCGGGCCAGACGTCGCTTGAGAATCCGGTGGTATTGCTTTGCATTCACGTACAAAGGTTGATCGCTCTCGTCTGGTTGTTGTTGAACTTGTGATTCAGAGATATGAGACTGGACCGTATGATTAATGGCCGTGGGCCCACCGTGGAGCGGTGACGGGAGCGAGGACGATGGAGATGTACTGTAGAGCTGTTCGGCTTCATGCTGATGACGATTAAGCTCTTCTTCATAGTCATCATCTTCTTCTTCGGCCATTAAATTGAGCGGCAGTTGCTGTTGCATGTGGTGAGTTTGGTTATGTTGTGGATGTGGTGGATGCTGCAAATGTCCCGGATGAGGGTGTTGCTGTCGCTGTTGTTGCTGGTGCTGCTGCTGGTGTTGCTGCTGGTGTAGAGCCGTTGCAAATTGCTGGGCATGGCTGACAGAGGCAACATTCTGATTGAGCATTGCTGGCAAACCTTGGATCTGGCCGCCGGTAGCATAAGAAAGGCCGGACGGCGGCTGGGCGAAATGCCGCTGCTGTTGCTGCTGATGCTGCGCGTACATGATTCTGACTCGGCAGGGTTCAGGAACACGATATTATCGTTGTGATAAGTATCGCAAGGCCCTTCCTAACGGGCAGGGAAATGGCTGGCAGATAATACCAGAGGCACGATGATTGCGATTAGTTTTCGAATTGCGACGAATTATCAATTGGTCTGGAGGTGCGAAGCCGACAGAGTCAGAGAAATCGCGAAGTGGAGCGGCTCGAGCTTGGGTCTGACTTTTTGCTGGTTAACCTGGAAACTTTCTGTTTTTGGCCGCACATTTTTCAAGCGAGTCTCCCACGGCACATCTCTCACGGAGAAGTCATACATCCGCCACTAATGTCCCGCGTCACAGCATAGCATATCTTTCAATTCTCCGACAGCTTTGCGCCGCAACCATGCAAGAGTAGGTTTACTTGCATCGGCTCCAGTGGGATTATCGCAAGGTCATGCTAAAGCTCGATAGGCTTACTGTAGACAGTCTATATTATTCCATAACTTGCTCGGCGTTATCAAATATCAATCCTCGTGACTGATAACTCCTTCCAGGAGTCATCGTCCCGACTGTTAACTCACGCATAACCGCCAAAGATACGTATCGTAGAGGGGGTAGAGTTAATATATACGCAAAAGACAACATCTACAGATGCATCAAAATCCAATCGCTCGACGACATGAAGGATAACCGATAAGGATCTCTGTGCATGTTGAAATGTAAATTATGTAATTGACTAAACTGAGTAAATGGTGAACTCTGTACAACTAATTCAGTTATTCAGATCCCATGTCATTCCTGTGTTGCGCATGGTAAAAGTCATACTGCCATCTAGCTTCCCTAATAATTGAGTTGTGACGATCTTCCACCTTATGGCTGTACCAGCCACTTTTGTGTAGACAGTGTAACTTAGTGGATCAAGGCGTATTATATCTGAGTAGTAGTTATTTAGAATCAGTTGACTCTTATTCGAACTTGACTATAAACCACTTATTCTGGGTTCCTCCCGTCGACAGTACACTCGACTGCATTACTACTATGCTAGGTAGTTTCATCACCATCTTAACAGTCCCTTGAACAAAGTTCCGGCATTTTATGGTTTCCCGCTGCTAACTCCATTGTACTCGTATTTCTATGCCTCATATCCATCCAATAAGATCTATTGATCTATATTATATTCTAAGGGTCAGTTGACTTAAGTTTCTCCTATTCTCGCATTTGTCGCTTGAGTCCCACTGGGCTGCTTGTTTCGCGCGAGTGTTCTCGCAAGGTCCATTACTGAAGTGACCCCGCAATCGCAGCTGAGCTGCTAGATTTTGCTGGCCTCTCTATTCAGCAATTGCATTACTTATGTCGATTTATACGTACGCGTTAATAGTGCCTGAAAATATTTTTTTTTTCGCTTGCTGCCAAATCAATTAGGATCGCTCAAGCTAACGATCCTTTCTGCGGCTCATACATTTGTCTTCTTTTTGCTGTCGACATCGAAATTTGTGGTCGTTGCTGTTACTAACGGTCGCAGGACCATTCAGGCCAAATCCACCCATGAGTCGCACGCCACAGATCGACCGATACGCACCGTCGTCACGCGGATTCGGCCGTGATGGTGACTACTACACTCCGAGCCATCGAATAGATCGCTATCGCGGTACGACGGGCACAACCGACCACTCGACCCCTAAATCTGACGACTCACATCCGCGACCAAAATATCAAGATCCGCACAAGCTCTCTTTCCAAGTACCCTTTCACCAATTTTCCGAATGGTACAAGCAGACACAGCCAATTGGTGCGGATGCGCCGAATAGAGATGATTTTGCAACTAAATACGACGAATACAAATACGATTTGTACGCTCGGTTGGCGCGTGGATTTGTGGCGCAACACAAAGACGAGCAATGGTTCAAGGAGAAATACGATCCGGTTATACGTGACGAGACGTCAAAGAGTATCAATGAGTATCGTAAACTGTGCTTCAAAGAATTCATGCAGGATCTTGATGCTGGTAAATTTGATGAATTTACCCTGGAATCGGATAGACGTGAGTTTCTTTGTGATATTCTCTGAACTCGTGAACGAATAGTGACACTCTGTGCAGCTCAATTGCCCCTACATAATTTCGCCAAAAACGCATCCGACGATAAAGATAAAGCGGCATCCATGGACGTAACTAAGACGGAAGAAGGCGACGACGACGCCGACACCACTGCACACATTCTCGACAACGATGATATGGCTGTCGATGAAACCACTCACGTGCCAACTTCTGGTGACGACGGCAAAAAGGTTCTTCTTATCAAAACGATTGCCCCGCATATTTCTCGCAAGCAACTCGTCGAATTAGTCAAGGATATTCCTGGTTACCAGTTTCTGTCTCTGTCGGATGCGAATCCGCTTAAGCGGTTCCATAGAATCGGATGGGTTATGCTTTCGTCTGAAAATGATTTGGAAAAAAGTATCGAGCAGCTTGAAGGCCAAAGTATTCACGACGATGCCGCGGGTGATTTCATCATGCACGTAGGTGTCCACGCTATGGTACGCCCCATGAAAAGAAAATATTTGTATCCGTACCTGTCCTCTGATGAGTACCTGCGGAAAGACCTCGAGAATTCTTACAAAGCAGCGAAGAAGTACGAGTCAGAATTCGACATGTCAGAATTTGAAGCCATCGACAAAATCCGGGCCCATGCCAAGGATATCGCGACGAAAAAATACAACGAGCAATTTGCAGCCAAGTCAGCCGAAATGGAAGAACAAGAGGAGGAAGGTATGGTTGTCGAGGACGACGACGGCACCAAGCTTGAAAAAGAAGTCATCAGGAAGCAACTCGATTTGACAATCCTTTATCTTCGTCAGGTTTTCTCATTCTGCTATTATTGCATTATCAGCTGCGATTCAATATGCGACTTGAGCAAGAAATGCCCGGCCGGCCATCTTCGGCGGTTGCCACCCCCTCCAGACGCGGATGAACTCACGAAGCGGAACTATAGCATCCCGGATATACGTGCTCAGAATTGGATAAAGTCGTGGACCGATCGGTTTGCTTTATTTCTCTACCCGACCTCCGGTGACCTAAAGAAATTAGGTGGACGACCGTTGGAGGAGACTGTGAAATCGGAAATTACGGCCCATATCAAACAAGAAGATGAAGGCAAGTTCCGATGCAAAGTTGCCGGATGCACTAAGCTTTTCAAAGGAGAGGATTTCGTTCGGAAACATATTGAGAAACGGCATCACGAGTGGATCGAGAATCTGGAAATGGAGAACACGTTGCTTAATAATTACGTACTTGATTATTGTCGGCTTTTACCACCAAAGCCGGAAGGTAATCTACCGTATCAATCCGTTACTTCTGATGTCGATGTGGAGGCCCAGGAGAATCGGGCGACAGATGCAGCCCCAAGTTCTGGCAGTTCTGAACCGGCCACGACAGTGACGGCGACGTCTGCACCAGTGACTTTCGCCGGTCTACCTGTGGCTTATCCGCAGTTAGTGCCTCTAAATGCCCAACATGGTCGGGGCGTCCCCGCGAGCGGTTACTTCCAGGCCGATCCATTCGCATATGGTCAAAACGATGTCGCGGAGACAAAATATGGTACTGCAAGGCATCAAGCATCGCCAGCTAGCCTTGCGTCGACGCAGAGCCCCCGTAACGGCAGTGACAAACGGAGGCGACGCTCGAGAAGTCCTCAACGCCACGATCTCAGTTCAGGGCGCCGAGACTACCGTGACCGTAACGACTACCGACCATCGTCCCGTGATTATGACTGGGACAGAGATTACAATGGGTTCGATAGAGATTGGGACGGCGACCGTCACAGAGATCACGACCGCGACCGCGACCGAGACCGAGACCGAGACCGAGACCGCGACCGCGACCGCGCGCGAGGTAGAGACCGCGATCCACGGGGCCGGAAGTTGACAAGCTACATGGACTTGGACACGCCCGTGTTAGATTATTAAACGGTGCGATATTGAGCTTAATGCTGCTTATCTCTGCAATGCATGCACCTTTCTCAATCAATTGTATTATAGTTAATGTAAATTATCCTTCTCGCTGAATTTGTACGTCACCTAAGTTTTGATCGACGTTGGTAAGTGTACATCTAACCTCGAAACAATAAAAGTGCTATAATTATATACCTTCACCACCAAGAAAGAGAGAGTCACAAAGCGCATTTAACGGATCCACTCAATGCCCTCGTTAACAAGGGCTTTGAATTTATCAATGAACTCCATGTCACTCTGCGAAAATTCTTTCTTGGCAGTCGAAAATCCTCCAAACACAATGCCACCATCACATTGGAAGCGGTACTCCAGGACAGCATCAGCGACGTCAGAATTTTTATTATTTTGTTCCGCGCTTGTCAGACAAGAAGAGGTGCCAGTCGCTGAACCTGCAGCGGTATAAGAATACGATCCAGGATCGTTTGATTGACAGCGAGTATCTAACATTGTCATTACTGGTCTGTAAGGTGCTTGGTTCCGGCTGTATTTCGTCGGGCTTGTTGTATCGATTGTCAACTTGACAGGTTTCTTACTCACAGTGCCCTCGTGATTCCAAATATTAATCCGTGAGTCAACACTTTTAGCCCTGAGAAGGCTGGGCACTTCCTCTTGTGGGGTGCCACAATCAGGCCGCCGTAACACAGCAATTGGCACCGGTTTGGTGGCCTCTGACGGCGACACATTGACACTCGTACCTGGAGTGCTTCTATTCGCATTCGACTGCGATGTCCCGTCGGTGTAAGCCGTGGATTCTGAATCAGCACTAGTCGGTCCATTTTCACTTGCTGATTGCGTCGGCGATGATGAGTGGACAGTACTTGGGGATGAGTTCAGACAAGAATTAGTTGTAACGCTTGGCGGCTGTAAATCCAGTACCAATGACTGACAGTTCGATTCCGATTTAGGAGGACTTTCGACTGAAATGCGAGCAGTCACATCAGTTGGTGGTTGAGTATCAGTAGGTAGTGAAACATTGAAAGCATTGGGCGTCTGAGATCGCGATTGCAGTGCCAGAGTTGTAACAGAAGAGAATCCTTTCACCCCCGCCAACATTGGCAGTTCTTCAACCACCTTCGTGGACAGTAACAATTCCTGGCTCGTGGCATTGAAGTCTGCAGTGCTAGAATTTACTACAATATCAGGGTACTGAGGATTATTGTGTGAAAGTGGTGGTGCAGATTGACTAATGTGGCGAAATGGCTGCAAAATATGTACACTGCCGATCCTATCAGATGCACAGCTGCTGGCACGACTGTCAGTGCCGGACGAAGGCGCACTTGACAATAATTCACCGCTCGTCGATCTTGGAGTCTCTGTGCTTTCAAAGTATCTTCGGAATGGAATTAAAATTGCGTAGTAATTGCTGGTCGCCTCCCTACAAAAGAGCCAATGTTAGCATACTAATATGTCACAAGTTGCAGAATATCCTCACGCAGAATTGTGATACGCTAGTCCATTCTGCGAATTCAACGCGCGATAATGCAGGTCTGCGTCAAAATCAAGATCATCTCTCGTTAGTCCATAGGAAGCCAACAGTCGTTGTGAAAGTTTCAATCCGCCGGCAGGATCGTCCTTGGCAGGCGCGGGCAACCCCAGAATATCTCCGTATAGTAATAGGTCAAGCTCCGCTTGATGCTCGTCCGCTGACGACAAGGCGCCCACCTCTATGAAATATGCCACGTCTAAGCCGAGGCTTATGGCTGCTACCTTAGCAAGGACTGCCAAAAATGAGTACGTATTTGTCAGTTCTCGAAAAGCAGACCGACGATAAAATGGCAACGCTGGGCTGCGCGGTAGTCTTGAAAAACTCTCGATCGAGGTTGACTCTGCAAATAGGAGCTTTTCTTTGTCGAATAACCGTTGGCTGCGATTGTAATTACCGGATGAAAGCCGCGTGTGACCGTCGTCGGGGACACGATGCGATCTCCACCTGTCTTCGCTGGCTCTGTACTGATCTTCCTGAGGGTCTCGAGTCTTGAATGTCACTCTCAAGATGTCAGTGCCTTGTGCTTGCCTGCCTGCATCACTTTCATTATCACGTGCCGTATCTGCGACAGCTATTTTGTTTGTGTTCTCCTTTTGAGCTTGAGAGGGCCACTCTCTATCCTCCATCTGATCAATTGGAGGTGCAAGAGTCGCCGCTTGTCGCCCTTTGATATTGGCTACTCGGCGACTGCGGCCTGGCGACGGCACACTCACCGGGTTATCCGAGCAATCGTCAAAGGCTGCATTTTTGCTACTCTTCTTTGGCTTAGGTGCGTGCGAATAATCGAATTCCTCGGCAGAATACAGACTCACTTCGTCGTCATTTTGTCGAGCCTCGATATTATGGACGACGGCCGAAGGTGTATGTCGTAAATACTCCCTCTCAATCTCATTCATTGCACAATCTGCAAATCTTTGAAGTTCTCGTCGTTGCGCAATGGTAATGCCTTCGCGTGGATATGCATCCCATATACTGAATGCTCCAATGTGCAGACCAGCTGGGCTAATAATCGGCGCTGAAGCCCAAAATGCAATCGACGGAAAGTGAATAACCAGAGGGTTCTTCGCAAACCTCCAATCCTGTAAAGTGTCACCTATTACTACGGGTTCCAGCGATAAGATTGTATTTCCTTCTAGAGATATCTTTCTATCGATAACGTTCCTACTGAGCCCAATTTCTGCTTTCACAATTTGAGCCTCTTCAGTCAGCAGTGAAATACTTGCACCTCGTAATCTGAAGTGCTTGCGAGCTGCCGCTAGTAGACTGCCGCACGCTTTTGAAAATTTCGGCCCACCTTCGATGTTGTACTTGGTAACATCCATAAGCCTGATCTCATCATTTGGAGGCACAGGCGGCACGAAATACTTGAAATTTGGGCGACCTCGGGGAGGAGGAGGTGGTGAGCCAATATTATACATGCCCTTTGCATAGCAATCCATAAACTCATCCCAATCGCCGTATTGCGTTGTCATCATCATTGTCTGCGTTTGTCTTTCCTGACCCTTCCCATGGACAGCATTAGCTACTTTGTAGTCCGCGCCTCGACCGAGGGGCACTAGTGTATCTTTTGGAGGACGGTCAACCGGGGACGATGGGCGACGAGGCGGATCCATAGACGATAGTTTGACTGTATTACCGGGTTGTGAACTGCCGCCAAGCTTCTTCGGTCCTATTGCAACTTCTATTAGTACCTGCTCTAGCTCAAAAGTGAGCATTACGGAACACAACGTAAACTTCCAAACTCAGTGGTTTCCACACCAGCTAGTATTGCTGCTACACTTTCCGTCGGGCCTGGCGCATAGGACCAAGACGGAGTGCTTGTCCCTTCGTCTTCTCGGAGTTCCTCCTCGTTCCTAACTTCGGCTTGCTGCTTTTGGCCCTCCAAATTCGTGATCCGTGTCTCCATATCTAGTTCATCCGCCTCCGACGTTGGCGTGGAAAGGTCAACTGTACGCGCATTCGGGGTGAAGATAACACTTGCGTCCAGCTTCTGCTTGGACTTTTTGCGTCTTGAGAAAGTCCTGGTCAAGAACATGCGGAAAGTACTTTGCTTGCGGCCTAACTCCGTGCTGCCGGACTTCATGGTAAAATCCATCTCTGGTTATAAGTGATTCAGTGTAGAACAGATGACAAGTTTAGGTACGTAGGCCGAGTAAATTGATGGGAGTGTTTACTTCCGTACGCACTGGCCCTCTATGAAACTCCCAATCATACTGTGTATCATAGCATTTGTTAACACCAAAGACTAGGTTCTTCTCAGGCACGCGTTTTAGTAATGGATCGATACTAGTGCTCGGACAACTAGGGCATAAATTCCTGAGTTGTAATAATTTACGGGACAAGCAGGCTATATGGGATAATTTACATTGAAATACCTACCCACTACTCCCAGCTATGTTGACATCTAGTCCGTATCCATCTTATCAGATTTTCCTTCAGGCTTGTCCGTATCGCTCTTGGTAGGATCAGCACTTCCTTCAGCTGGCTCTTCTTGTATAGGTTCGGTGGCCTTGGCCTTCTCTGCGGCCTCTCGCTCCTTCTTTTCTCTGTCCTGCCTAGCCCGCTCTTCCTCAAGCGACATCCGCAAAGCCAACGCAAGTTCAGGATCAAGGTTCGGGTCAACACCAAACTCGAAACTATCGACTCCTGCGCCCGCGGCTCCTGCATTCGCACCGCTGACTTGTGGCATGCCGTTCTCGTCAGCCAAAATAGGCGACGCAACGACGACATCAGAAAGCAACTGGGGACCAGCCGGGATATTAAGGAGATGACTAAAAAAGAGTTTAGTGAGAAGAGCTCAATGGCCAATCCCGCCTCTCTATCCGGTCAAAATTTAGTTACACACCTGTTATCGCCAGATTTTACGTTGGCTATAAACTTCTCCAGTTTGTCGACATTCTCGGCATCTTCACCAAAATTAATAAAATCAACTGCGATGTTGTTCTTCTTCATCTTTTTCGCAAGCTTGATTAATTCCTTCTCATCGTCTTGGACGGGACTTCCAACGAAAACAATAACTCGTTGGCGTTGGGCCTTGTTCTGTCGATGTTTGAGTGCGAGCTATAGTTAAAGTCGTGTCAGTTAGTATATTCTGCAGACAAGCCTGAACCGAACGCTCAGGTGAAGACTTACTGCTGCCACCTGTATTGCTGTCGTGGCATGAGCTGCGCCATGAATCTTTGTCTGCACCATCGACGCTAAGACCTTTCCAAAGTCTGTCGTAAGACTCACTAATACTTCGGGTCTATATCGTACTACCGTTAGAATCACACCAGCAATTGCCCCGACCAACATCGCTCATGTCGGAGATGACGAAACAACCCCTCACATACGCTCGTCCAGCCATAGTCATTAATCCCACAGCGCTCTCCGGATTCGATCCTATCTTCGCCGAGAAAACCACATTCACAGCGTCTGACTGAGCCTCATACCGAGAGGGTGTATAATCTCCGTTCCGCATGAACTCCGAGTTGTCGATTCTGTTTTTGATTAATCGTCAGCATGATACCTCACAGATTCAAATCGGCACACGGACACTATCATAGTCGCCTCTAAAACCATGGTTGCAGTAGATTGATTAAGCCACTTTCCGTTCAAACTTATCTGAATATGATCTGACGACCTCTATGAAATATAGACCGTCTCAGATTGTAAAATCAAGAAGATTAGTAGCAATTAATGATTGGCAGTGTTGATGACGTTAGCGAGCTAGCGCGAGATGGTGTTCAATTAAAGTGTAGAGCAGTCATGGTAGGGTTAGGTATTAACAGACCGATGTCACGTGCCAATTGTGCAATGCAATTAACTTATAGACGCGTCGACTTAAAATAAAGACCAGAACTCGGAAGAAAATCGACGGATTGTTCCCGATTTATGCCAGCTTGGCCTACTTTCATGAGCTCATATGTCCCGAGCCGGCGACAGCGACGGTGACCGCAATAAGTATAATGGCAATAAAGAGCTATCTGAGGGCGCAGCAGCAGCTGTTAATCCCAATGCCATTGTCTTCCAATGTCTTTCATGTCTTCAGATCGTTGCCGACAGTACGACGTGGGTGCGTGCCACTCCTGAGTTGAGGACATTTACATTACAGTGTAAGTGTTAAGTGCGAAATTGGAAGGGGTTCAAGTAGCTGACAGACCTGCACATAGCCGCGCCCGTTGATACAATTACAATATCAGACGAATTGTCTACATCACACGACGGCCATGATTTGGGTAGTACATATGCCACATTTTCATGCTCTAATTGCACACACGTATTGGGCAAGATATACCGTACTACACCGCGCTATCTGGATGACTTGCGGTATGTCCAATAGACAGCTCTAATTTTCTATTAACGTCTGACACTTCCGTACGTAGGGATTACTTCACTTTCGATGCATCTGCACTAAAAAATTATCAGATCGGGTCCGACGAGGCCGCGAATGGACCACCACCTGCCGACACTGACTTTGCGATTTTGAAACCGGAGCCGGACGCCGTTGCCCAGCGGTTAGCTATCGTATGCCAATTTCAAAAATTCTGTTGCAAGCCGTCACTAACTGAACACAGATGGAAACAGTAATAATGGCAATGCACGACGAAGTCGAACAGTTAAAGTCTGAAGTCGCCGCCCTTCGTAATGACGCGGCCGTAAACTATGACAGTGATGCCAGGAGACGACCGGGCCCTGCGCGAGGTAGAAAGAAAACGTAATGTACCAGATACGACTTTAATGGTCGCTGTAAATTAGTGTAGTGTACGATTAACCTGTTGGAATGTATGTACTATAAGTTACGATAGAATGCATAAATTTAGTGGTGAAATGCATAATTTATTCCCTATCATGACGACAAGAACCCAAAACTCCATTAAAAATAACAACTTCAGAGACTATATATACAAGATCCCAATGCAAATTTGTGTCTATGCTACACTATGATTCTTGATGACTAGGCCCCTTAATGGCGATAAAGCTAACACCAGCTCTAGCTACTTTGGCGGCCTCAAGCAGCTGCTGGTTTTCTGTATCCGTCCATTTGACCGATACTTCATCCCATTTCTTGGTCTTGAACTCTTCGGTAAATTGAGAGCGCATGGCGTTCAATCTAGACATTTCGCGAGGATCTCCAGAACCCGACATTACTATCAGAGCTGTAGCAGGAGGCAAGCAGTCCCAAATCTCTTCCAACCTCTTGTTGAGCTTGATAAGGCAAGTTTGCAATTCATCCGTTTGAAGTATCTTGCCGTCTGGCGCCAGATCACTGTCTTCGCCACCACTGCCATTCGTATCTTCAACAGTATCACCTGATGTTTCTGCCAAAATATTCTCACGTCTGTCTTTCTTTGGACCGTGATAGGCAACCCAGCCTCGATTGAACTCCAATTCCCGCATCCTGGCCCAAACAAAGGCATGTTGTCCAATAGAATCTCTCACACCACTCACGACCTCGTCATCATTCTTGCAACTCACAATAGTCCGCGCATCAGTCCCATGCCACTGCGCCGGATTTCCATAGTCGACGACGGCGCCGCGTCCATTTAGACCACCCGCCTCCGTTCCTCCCCGACTAGTGGCATCAGCGCGCGCCAATCGTCGCAGGAGTGGCTCTGTGCTTGGAACAAAAGTTCCAAACTCCATACCTTTTTCCATTTTCAACTTGACGAGATCAATGCACGTCCGTGCGTCTTCAGCTGAGTCATGACCGTTGTTCAATTGCTGGATTTCTTTCTTAAGAAACTTCTGTGCAAGCCACTTTAGTGATGGCTTCGATGGCAGGCCACGCGAGTGATGGTATATGACTGACGTATCGATAACCGCGGGATGCCGAAGCTTCAGCGCCTTGAGATCATTTTCTAGCGAGTGACCAACCAAGATATCGTCCGAGTAAATAATCGATGTCAGTTGTTTTTGAACGTCCGAGAGTGTCGTTGACACGTTTTCGAGCATTTTGGCAGTAATTCCAGAGTATCGCGTAAGGTAATCTGTAATAGTATTATCCGGTAAAACCAGCTCATCCATTACAATCTCTCTATCCCAATTAACGACTGTGACCCTTGCCAGTGCCGATCCATGTGTGGTTAAACACATTTCGCAATCAAGGCCATAGACTCTGTATTTGTTCTGTACCAATATTGACCCTTTCTTCTCGTGAATGGCGTCAGCAGACCTAGGAGCAGTCTCTACCCAGCCTTCTTCCAATTCCTGCCTGTCCCCGTCGGAGACCACTGTAGAGGAGTGAATAGGGTAATCTCCATCCACAAATTCTTCCGCAGACATAAATAAATTCTTCAAAAGAAAATTTGCCGTGCTGTCCGCACTGGTCAGTTTGGCAGCAATGCTCTTCTGCAATGTGTTTTTGTCGGCCTTTGGAAGTGGAGAATACATAAAAGCTGTCATGGGCGAGAACAGCTTCGTTCGGTCACCTGGCGCGCGCGTGGGCCATAAATGCATAAAATTATGTGTGAAAAATGTCAACTCTTTCGGAATTTTTGACGTAATTACAGACATAGGAACTGGTTGAACAGCGTCCTGTGCGACACCGAATAAATCCGGAGTCAAACCGGGCACAAGAACGGTTGCAATGCGTGGTATTCCAAGTTTATTCTAACATTGTTAATGTTATCTCGCGAAATCCGAACTACTTCTTCCAACTCACGTAAATGCTCAGCCATTTAGGAGCAACTCCATCCGCCAGGATCCACAACACCAGGTCCCGCAAATCCTATACCGAAATTCAGTTAATAATGATTTCTTTTGGAACACTGCATAAAATGCTTACAGCAACATTAATCTTATCCTTAATGGCAGACGCATCCACATCGAACGATGGGAACAACCTTGACCTGCGTTTCTCCTTCCGCTTCCTCTTCTTAATCTCCGACTTGGGTACCTCAAATGATCCGTCATCTGGGTCCACTTGGCTCGAAGTACCGCTACTTATCGCCTCGGAGCTGTTAAGCCCAGTCTTTAATTTCTTGAAGCTGACACCTGGTTCATCACTGGCTTGTCTTGTACTTGACAAAAGCGTCTGAACATTTGCCCCATAACCATTGCTTTCCTCATCAGACGCTGGAGTACCAGGCGCTATCGCCGCCGACATCTCTCTTCGCAGGCAATATATCTCTCGAGGAATATGTACCCTCAAGTAAAACTAACCGTCGACTTCGATTCCGACTTCTTGCCTACGCTTATAGCTACCAAAGTTGAGAATTGTGCAATAAATGTTTCAAAATTTTTAGACAAAACATCCCAACGATAACCCTAACCTTATTCAAGTCGAATACAGCTGCCTCGAAGAGGCATTTTGGGATTAGTTTTTAGATGGGATTCACTCAAGAACCCTCGAGGATTCAATCTATTACTGAAGGATTAAGAAGGATTATTCAGATATGTTTGCTGATCCATACGACGATCTCGCTAGGGAGGTAGATTCGCAACTGGCCCTGCTGCGGCCGCAATCTCAGTCATACATTCTCTCTCTGACATCGCCTTCGCCATCAGCCGGGCCGTCGCCGGCAACGCCGACAGTCGACAATTTGGCTTTGACAATTGAAGAGCTTGAGCTCACGATTCAAGATCTACGGGACTCTGTCAATGCGGTTGAAGCGTCGCCGGAGCAATTCGGTTTATCGTTGCAGCAAGTCGCCGAACGCCGCGGGTTTGTCGACGCAAAGGAAGCCGAAATAGGACGGATTCGAACACAAATAGATGATGCATCGAAGAGTGGATATAGTCACCCTGAATTTACGAGTGTGCAGATTGATGACGAGGGTCTGAAACAAGGTGGCATGCGATCTGATTATGACATGGAGATGGAACGCGAACATCAAGCCCTGTTGATCCGGGATCAGGATGAGCAGTTAGATAGTGTGCTTAACACAGTACAGAATTTGAGAGATCAGGCGCAGGTTATGGGTTCTGAGTTACAGGAACATGTTGAGATGTTAGAAGATCTAGATGAACATGTTGACCGGACTCAGAATAAGATTGATTTAGGTATGAATAGAGTTAGGTGGATATTGAAGAAGAATCAGGAGAGGGCATCCAATTGGTGTATTGGAATCTTAATGGTCGTACTCTTTTTCCTGCTACTGGTTGTACTTTTTGCATGACTGTGCCATATTACTGGCTTGCATGAGGCGTTACGGGATTTGGGAGATTATAGTGATTGACTGCTTTAAATTTATGTCTATAGCATCTGAATTTAGCCAATGGAGCAATTTTCCAATAGCGTCCATCCAAACGCTTATGTCTCGGCCCACAGGATAAACAGGAGGACAGCGCAAAATACTCAGATCTTTAAGCTTTTGTAAACGGACGCTTTGTGGTTATATTCATCGCAGCGATTTTTACGCCGATTTTATGATTTCACAACTCGGACAACAAAGTAAAGTAATGAATCCTTTAACCATTTCCGTGATACAAGAAATATTTGAAAATATATACATATGCACCAAGAACCAAAGAGTCAATTGATGCCCGTCAACAACAGAAAAAAGTAGAAATGTACAGTGGGCCTATTCATATATAGGGAGGTAATACACATTTTATCAAGCTGTCGTTTGTACAATTTTTTAAAACAGGGCGAAAGCGACACCGATAGCGGCGCCGATGACAATAGTTGCTGTAACACCGATATTATGAGAGGACGAGTCGTAAATAGGGTCAGTGGTATTGGAGCTGAAGTTACGACTGTTATCAATATAGCCGGACTCGGATTGGTAGATCGCAGAGCCAGAAGAATTATAAACTTGATTGTAGATAGCGGGCGAACTGGAGTTGTACAAACCCGACTCGCGGCTATTGGTAGATGCGTTGGCGGAATCCTCCACGGTAGAATTGATGTCCAGAGCCATGGGAACGACAGTGGCAGCAACAGCGCGAGTAGTCGTTACGGTTACATCAGCCTGAGAGTATCCCTGGAAGCGTGGGAAGGTAACGGTCATGGTGTTGTCACTATCTGCCATGACAGTTTGCACAGGAACAAAAATTGGAACAGAAGTAATCGAAGCAGCAGCAACCGCATTAAAAATTTCGGCAGGGCTACGATCTTCAGCGGCGGGCGTCGGTGTTGGCGAAAGTGCTGCAGGCTGCGGGACCGCGACAGGAACATATGTGGACTCGGCCATAGGAGCAGCGGTCGCAAAGTATGGGATGTCGTTACCGATCTGTTTTGCGGGAGCGTCCTCATACGATGGGTCCTCAGAAACGTCATCGATGCCCGTACGTTCGCCCTCGGCCGCAAGAATGTCAGCGGCAGGTTCTTCAGCTACAGGTTCTTCAGCAACGGATTCGTCAGCGACCGATTCTTCTTCATCAGCGGCTTCTTCAGCAGCGGCTTCTTCAGCAGGGGCTTCTTCAGCAGCAAGTTCTTCAGCGGCAGGTTCTTCAGCAGCAGGTTCTTCAGAGACCAGTTCTTCAGCAGCAGGTTCTTCAGCGGCCAGTTCTTCAGCAGCAGGTTCTTCAGCGGCCGGTTCTTCAGCAGCCGCATCTTCAGCAAGGTCGATGTCTTCAAAGGTATCAGAGTCGTCAGTAAGAGCAGAGTCGTCAGCATGGGTGACCTCGTCACCTGCAGGTGGCCTTTCTGCAGCATTGCCACCGACCACAAGAGGTTCATCGTCGCCAATATCATAGGCAACCTCTTCTGTGGAAGGGTCCTGGATTTCATTGTCAAATTCAGGGGCAGTTTCGCCGTCAGTATTGCTGTCGATAACAAGAGAACCGTCGTCATCGAAATCGACCACAATTTCCTCACTATCATCTTCGAGAAATTGAGGCTCGTCACCATATTGAGTACTTACGGCGGGCTTAGAACACACTTCGTTGATAGTTGTAGCAACCTCGAGGAGAAGGTCCTGCACCATATTAGCACATCTCCATTCACCAAGGAGAGTAGACAAGGCAGGAACACTCACGGACTTTGGACAAATGCCATAGCAGGACAACTCAAGCTCAATTAAAGCTCCGCATTGACAATCAGTGTCCTTTGGATCACAAGCAAAGAAGTTTCGCTGGAGTGCGTCCACGCAGGCGGCGACGCCTGCGACATGCTGTGCGGTGCGTTAGATGCAAGTTTGCGATTTGAAAGGAGATCAACGAACGCAAGGAAGCTGTTCAGGCTCAAACAAGACACGAAGCCGGCTAGATGCGGAGGCAATTGTTGGAATCGAGTCAGCATGTCCAGCGACAGCAAGAACTGGCACGGATGCGATGGCCAAGTAGGCTAAGAGTTCAGAAACAGAACGCATGGTTCGCCGAGATAAACAACGAGAAGTAGACGCAGGCAAGGCGGAAGGTAGTAAAGGAGCAAGTGCAGGAAACACCGAAATATGAAGGCGAGGAGAAAGTGAATGGGAAATCAAACGAGCAGCTTTGTTGTTGGCTATTCTGCTTGGTCAAGTTGCGAACTTCCTGACAGTCAAATTGTTGATTGTAAAAAAGAAGGGGTTTGTACTGGTTTGCAGTACATGATTGGCTTTTCAGTTCAGAGAAGTCTATAGTGCAATCCGAAATAGTGTAATGGTTAGCACGGTCCGCTCTCACCGGGCAAATCGGGGTTCAATTCCCCGTTTCGGAGTTTTTTAATTTTTTTATTTTACGATGTCATTGGCCATTGTGGGATTAGATTTTATTTTTTATTTTACTGGGCACAACGGGATGATGACTGCGTCTACGAGGAGGTGGCTTGCGAGTCCGTCAGAGTTTATGTGGAGCCGCACAATAAAGCACGCGCAAACTGTTCCTGAATCCGAACCAACACAGCCCGGCACGAGCAGGGACCCGACTTTGGTATGATAACAGAGTCTTGCAGGTGGAAAATAAGCGCAAGGTTGTCGAGATGATGCAGAAGGTTGATGCAAGTGGAGTGGAGAAACGTGGCTTTCTGCCTATGCTTCATGCAGCATCGGGTAGCTAGGCGTTGAGCCAGCGCCACCGAGGGAGGGTCTTCGTGACCGGTTCCTTGTCAGTTTGCGTACAACTGACAGCGTTTGTTGCTTTTAGTGCTGTTTTTTGTTGATTATGATATGCGACCCCTTTCTCGGATTGCGATGAAGTAGCGAATTTCGTGGTTGTCCTGGAAATGGTGCGGCTGAACACCAGAAATCTTAACTAAACTTTGCCAGATGCGGTTAACTACAATTTTTTTTTTAGCAGCCGCAGCCACGTTACATCATAGCCACGGAGGCTGCCTAATTGGGCCGCGCAAAAGGCGTACCTGCCGCTCCCGTGAATCCCAAAACTGTTAGGCCCGGCATGCAGTAGCATCTGCTCTATCTACTCTTCTCTCTCCTGTAGTAGGTCTCCACGTCGAATAATTGAGTCAGGCAACGTATGCCACCATGGCTGCGTTCTCGAATATCACGAGTAAGTAACCAGACTATTTATTTATCTTCGTTCTGGCCAACACAATGCAGGCTCATCTCCGCTAACAATTTCGACGTCATCCTCTACGGTCATTTCGACGTCGTCCACCTTCATTTCGACATCATCCTTCTCAAGCTCGCTCTCCACATTTCTCACATCTTCAACAAGCTCCACATCGTCCACTGCCGCGAGTAGTACTTCCTCCTCCTCTACTACTACCACGAGTGGTAGTTCTTCTTCTTCGTCCACTGCCAGGAGTAGTACTTCCTCCTCCTCCGCCTTATCAACACAATTGTCATCAGCCGATTCAACTGCCAGTTTCGACCTAACAACATCGACCTACACGTCCCAAAATGATGTAGTAACTGTCACTATAACAATCTCCTCCGCCGTCGACAACAATGGCGGTCCCTCATCATCGTCCACGTCCACGTCCACCTCGACAAGCTCAACTTCTCTCCCCACAACTGTCGGATCACAATCTCACTCATCCTCGTCATCATTATCTACCGGTGGAAAAGTAGGCATAGGCATTGGTGTGCCTCTCGGTGTTATTGGCATTGTGTGTTTATTATTGTTCTTCCTTTGGCGTCGCAGGGGAAAAGCACGAGCTCGGGCAGCCCGTCTACAAGAAGTCCAAGACTATGGATTCAATCCGAACGACCCGTCGGGCCCATATCAAGGTGGCGGTCGTGGTGGTGGTAGTAGTGGTATAAACGGTACAGAAGGGATTGGCATGTCGGAAGTCGAAGGCTCCGGCGCGGTCGTCAGCGGATACAGAGGCTGGGGACCCGATTCGCCGAACCCCAGCGGCGGTAGTAACAATCACGCGTCAAGCGTCGCCACGCGGTCACCTTCCGCTCCCAGTGCAGCTGGACTTTCGCCATTAACTAGAGGCCCTCAGCATGTGCCTACAGACTCTGAAACATCCGCATTCGATTTGCCCCCGCCTATACCACCTATGGCCCCAAGACGACTGCAGGCGAGAAATAGTCTGCAGCCTGGCGGACCAGGGACCGCACATGCGAGAAGCAGTTCGTTCCCACAGTTGAACCCATCACAAACCAGTGGCAGCGTCGCCAGTTCAGCTAGTGGCACGTCTGGTACAAATGGCAATGGCAATGGCAATGGTAATGGCAATGGCAATGGCAATGGCAATGGTAATGGCAATGGCAATGGCAATGGCAATACCACTGGAGACAATCCCGGCCGACACTCTCCTCCTCCGCCAGTACTTCGGAACGTGGCGGCCAGAAGGACAATGAAAGTCGAAAATGGTCAGAATACAGGCATAGCTGCTAATTTTTGATTTTGTCTAAATTTTGCATGATATTTCGGTCGTGTATTGCAGCATTTGGTAGTGGATGAATCCGTCTTGTTTCAGATGATCTACTGGTTGTACCTATTTTGTTTTGTGTTTTGGTTTTCGCCATGTCCAACCCACCGACTTTTGCCTTTCTCTCTCGCTGTTTGCATAGCTGTTCACATATTTGCAAGTGGTTCTATATTCAGCATCTATATTCGCATTTTTTGTACAACACGCTTTGGCTCGTTCTTTATGCAGTGGTTTTTGATTAGATCGATAGTTAATAATTAATAAACTTGCCATCACACCTCGCTTGGAAAAAAAATCATGTAACATAATTGTTATCCATTATACTAGTGTCTCCTCCTCGTCTTGTTCAGCTGTGCGAATTATTCTTATTAGTGGGGCTCCCCATCAGGCCATCACAACCAAGCTTTTGCGACGGTTGTGCCTACTGTACCCGACTGTACCTGCGGCGCACGATTGCCCGGTTGTTTTAACTTATCACAATACAATACTTTATACTTTTTTTGGCAGAATTAGTTCCTAGCATTTGCGAGAACCGACGATTGAAGCGATAGTATAGTCGTAGGTGGGAGCTCTTTCAGAGATCCGACCATTGCTCGGGATTCGAGGTGCTTTTGCAGCACAAAAGGGCTTCTACCTCTATGAATTTGGCCGGGCCGGCGGCGTTACTGGTAGCATTCAATCAAGCGGCCTACGACATATATATATACAGGACATAATGGCGACGAGGTCAGCTTCGGAAGAGCAATTGAGTTCGACCGTACAATCGTCGTCAAAGTCGGGTCTAAATGCCACATTTGCCATAACAGCTGCCAGCGCCGATGGCGAGCGACCATCGACATGGCACCGTGAATATAGAACTGCCGTGTCGGCCGGATTATCGTCACTTGTCTCGACGTTTGTGGGATTTCCGTTTGATAGCATCAAGACACGCATGCAGGCGTATCGGTTCAATTCAGTACTGGACTGTGTCAGGGTGACAAAGAAGAACGAAGGAGTCAAAGGATTCTTCAGAGGTGTGGGGGCGCCGATGATTTCAGTCACAATTGTTCGCACGCTTAGTTTCTCGATATATTCGCAATGCAGGACAACATACACGGACGGTCTGAATCAGCTTTTTGGCGAAGGATATATCGTCGACCCTTCAGTCCCGGACTTATTGACGCCGGAGCAGAAAGCTACGCCTGCATCGAATTTATTACGGGCCTTGCCGATGTACTTCATGTCTGGATTTACTGCCGGCGGATTTATAGCGCTCTTTTCCTGTCCGTTCGAATTTACGAAACTATCCACCCAGATCGAACTCCTTATGGCTCGAGCTAGGCACCCTGAAGCCCTGGAATTAAACCCTGCCTCGTCAAGGTACGAGCCAAAGGGAACATACGAATCTTTCAAGGATATCATCCGGAAACGCGGAATTGTGGGGCTGTACTCCGGCTTCCGATATCACTTTGCCCGCGACGCCCTAGGGACGTCGCTCTATTTTACGGTATACGAATCGTCGAAGCAGCTATTTAGCATGTACAATCCGAACGGTGGCCCGCCGGGACCACTCGTCATCGCGATCTCTGGTGGCCTTTGTGGGATTTTCTCGTGGGCCGTATTGTTCCCTCTAGACACTATGAAATCGATAGTCCAACGCGATATTCTGACCAGGGCGCCAGGAACGCCTATTAAAAAGCGTTCATTCCATCTGTTTAACCCGCGAATGTATCGTGGACTGGGAGTATCAATAGCCCGCACAGGACTTGTTAATATGACGTTCTTTTCGATATATGAGCAGTTGTATAAGAAGCTGTGACACAGTTGTATAAGATTATGAGCAGTTGTATAAGAAGCTGTGACTTGTACTGTCACGCGGCACCGCATTAGGCGTTGCGTTTGATTAATTGTGCGTGGATGCAAATGCTGGACATGCTCTCATGCTGTTCCACCATATAGACTGTCAGTTGCACTTGTGTTTCACATCTTGGTTTTGCATTTTCATGTGTCATAGCATATATGACATCTAGACTTTGTCGTCAATGCTCTTTTATCTGGTTTGTATTAGGGTCGTACATTAATGCATTAGTGGCACAGTTTGTGAGTAATAGTTTGACCAAAATGTCTCCACCAGCAAGAAGTATTATAATACAATCGTAAACCCGAATGAACTCCGTTATGCGACCTGTATTTCTCGTCGTGGGCTAGATCTCGGGTGGTTGGATAATTGCATATTCCGTAATTCGCCCAAGGTCATATGGCGAAGATGGCGCGGGATCCGGTGTATCCGCATTTCAAGTCTTGCGCGTAGTGATTTGGCTGCGGCAGTGTAATTTTCTCGCAGCGCTTCTCTTCGTTCGGCTACTATATAGCGCAAGACATCAGCAATCTGTTGTTCGCAAATGCTTGAAAAAAAAACATATTCGGCCCATTACATTCCAATTTTAATTGCATAATTTGCTCCTGTTTGATTGTATTAATCGTCTTCGATGTGGTCGTAGTGTTGGCGTCATCCTGAGTTCGATGCTCGTGTCCACGAGAATTGGAGAGCCGGCGCGGAGAATTTCGTAGCCTTGGCGAACGTCTGAGATACGAAGGGGGAGCACTAGGGCCGAAGTCGTTTTTGCTAACCATCGTATGGCGCTCGGTCGAGTTCGTCTCCGGTGATATCACGGTTGGTTTGAATGATTTCTCTTGGATGGGTGGCAATAATGCATTTGGTTCTTGTGACGAAGGTTCCGGTGCAGGGGTGTCGACTATGGCTGACGTATCTTCTTCAGCTTGTGCTGATGTATTAGACTGGGAACTTGCCGCGACTTTTTTCACGCGTTGGCGCCGTCGTAATGCTGTCATGGTCACTGGTGGTGGCGAACGACAAATTATAATAACCACAACTTCAAATAACTTGTGCTCCTACTTAGAACCATCATCGGTGCGGCGCGGTTGAGTTTGTGTACACTACCGTTGCTAGGGCAACGTGGTCATCCCGAGCCGCACGAGCATTGCCGAAGCACGGACAGCACCGCCACATCCTCGTGTACAGACAGCAGCCGCGGATTGGCCGGTGCCACCCATAATATGTGGCTGGAATGCCACGATACCCTGTGTCTGGCGACAGCAAACTGTGGTTGGAACACGGCGATCTCATCGCATTTTATCTGCGGGTCGTCGCTCTTAAGCATTCAAAGAGCATAAAATAATAATAGACATCTTCTTCTTTGTACGAGGACAGTAACATCAATTTGTCGCCGGTGCGTATGCAGAACGAATTTCTCATAATAATAATAGCGGAAATATCACTAACAGCGTTGGTTCCACAGTCATCGCCAGTGTCGCTAGCAATTAACCTCCAAAATACCTGTGAAAAAAAAAGCATCGACCACCTCAGCCAGCTGCTCAGCTTCTTGTTAGTTCGCGCTGACCAGTGACTGCCCTGCCTGCAACCACCTCGTACCGGTTCACTTATAGTTACAGTTCTGTCTGTTATTTTTCTACCAGCTATGACGTCCATGAAGGTTGAGAGCTGTCATTCATAACGACCATCCTTCTCGTGCCGTTCTCACGCTGTATTAACTTACGGGCATCGAACTATCACAGATCACACCGTGTGAGATCCACAAGTGACGATATATATTCGAGGTCCTAACTGTGGTCAATTGGCACTAGCATTGTACTGATTCCGCTATCCTTCGCTTCATTCCTAAGTACTGGCCTTGCCGTAATCGCGAGTGCCCTGTCGGTATTTCCTCCTCCATAAGCCCAAGACCGAAACCATCTAGAGCCAACCCACTTACCTCGGCCCCCGTCGTCATTTCAGTCGTCTAGCATATTCTCTCACCAACAACAACACCATACGCAAACCATCGCTAGAGTATTTTGACGACGAAATCATCGACATAATAATATTTTCCGCTCTTGGCGTTTGATAATAACATCCGGCAACCCGCTTCACTACCGCGATGTAATTATCATGATTTTTTGATTACCTCATGTAGTTGTCCTTACTGATTCGTGATATAGGAAATTCGGAAAATATTTAGCCAAACGCCAGCTTGAGCTACCAGAATACTCGAACTATTTCATCAACTACAAGGCCTTAAAGAAGGTATTTAAAGGCCATCTCAGTTGGATAGATCTTAACCCAAATTGCTAATATTGTTGCTACAGCTAATAAAATCGCTCGGATCCGACCCAGAAAATAAAAATGCCCGATTGGCAAATATCGAGACAACTTTACAAGCGCACAAGGTCACATTCTTTTTCAGACTTGTATGCTCTATTGTGTGGAATAATTTTACGGCACCTAGCTTACTTTTTTTTAACCATCAGGAGCGAGAACTCGAGAAAGTAAACGCGTTTTACTTGCAGAAAGAGGCGGAGGTGAGATCGCAACGCCTATAATGTACTCGACCCGTTTTGCCGTCTGTCTAACTGCTGTGTAGTTAAAATTGCGCTTAGCATCTCTCCTGGAAAAGAAGAAAACCGCAAAATCAAAGTCAGGGGCAATATTGAAGACTTCGGCGACCTTCATTGCATTATATGAAGGGTTCTACCGATTCAGACGCGATCTGGATAAATTGGAAGTAAGTTTCGTCTTCGTCGGGACCTTGTGTATTTTTGTGATGCTGACTATTCTGGAAGCAATTTGTCGAGTTGAATGCCACCGGATTTTCAAAAGTTCTCAAGAAATGGGATAAACGGTCGAAATCGCAAACGAAGGAGCTCTATCTATCCACAGCAGTCGAGGTGCAGCCAGTATTCCATCGTGAAGAAATTGCCGAGCTCTCGGATTTAGCGACGACTAGTCTTTTGGAATTAGAAGCATGGGCAGATGGTGAAGATATCAGCTTTGATCATAAATTGTCTGATGTGTCACAAATAGAACGAACAAACGAAGAGCTTGATTCAGAATTTTTACGGAACATATCTCGCGAGTCAGAATCTTCCATTCAAGAGTGGGTCACGAGATTGCAGCAGTCACCAGATGCTCATGACAGAATTACAAGAATATTTCTACAGTCCATCTCCGGAGACGCTTCGGATGCCACGTTACGCGCTTTGTATGCTACCGGGGCAGTCGATTTCTCTACCAAGGATGACGTGAATGATCGGAGCGTTTTGCACGAAGCAGCTATCGCTGGTAGAGATGTCGTTTTGGACTTGTTACTTTCGCATCCTGACACAATGGCATTGGATGCTTCTGCGACTGATATTTACGGCCGAACACCTCTACATTATGCGTGCATTCATGGACGAGAGAAAATGATTAAACCTCTGCTGGAAGGAGGTTCTCCGATCGATGCTCTGGATCAGGACAATTTTACCGCTCTACTTTTCGCGGTATCTCATGACCATGCGTCATGTGTCGAAGAACTTATATCGGCCCATGTGCGCGTTGATCCAGCTAGTGAACAAGATTACATTCCGCTCAACATGGCTTGCCAGAAAGGATTATATAGCATCACAGATATGCTCCTAAAGTCAAATGCAGCGATAATTGCTGATGCAGAGGGCTTATTTCCCCAGCACTTGATTGCACAGGCGGGTCATTATAAGCTAATCCCTTTATTAAAGAGCCATGGTGCTGACATAAACATGGTCGACAAGCTAAATGGATGGATAGCGTTGTTTTACGCTGCCAGCGAGGGTCATGTGCAAACCGTCGAGGCATTACTCGATGCAGGTTCAGATCTCAGGTTTGTGGACAAGAAAAACCTGTCTCCGCTATATTACGCTGCTTGGGAAGGCCACCTTGATTGTATGCGGCTATTGTTGGAAGCAGATGTATCCCAGCGATCCATTCAGGCGGGGCCCACTCCAATTGCCATTCCGACTATGACTACTAACGGGCGACCTGTCACACAGTCTACTGAAGTGACGCCACAGAGTTCGGCCGATTTGGAAATGGGAGATATTGATGCCATTCCTGCCTTGTCGCTCCCACCGCCGATCTTGCCTTTGCGACGATATGGCCACAATTTCTTGGACAAGAAGACTTTTGTAGAAATCGTCTTTGATGCGCCGTCGTCTCCGATTGAATTGTCACCTCCATTGTCAGCCCTCACACCGTCGGTTCATCCTCCAGTCAAATTCTACTCCAATATCCCTGCTGCAAAGCTCACAGTCTCATCGAAGCTTCTTGATGTTATTCCGCGGAGTCTACTGCTCCCTTTGGCAGATGATTCTCGCACTTTGTCGTTCCAGATCGACAACCTTGATGAGTTTACGATAGACTTTGAAGTCTTCCCGACGTTTGGATCCCGAATCATTGCCAAAACGAGCGCTCTGTCGCATATATTCAAGACTCCCACTGGTAGTGGACTCTGCACGCTGCCATTGTTTGACCTCCGCTTGCAAGTTATCGGCGACTTGACGTTCAAATTTAATGTGATCAAACCTTACCAAGGTGTTCCACTGGAAATCACCAACTATGACGTCTACTGGAAAAGTACCAGTCAAGTTGAGCCGAGCGCTCCCATGGCGCCGTCCTCGCTCTCGTCTGTGATCGGTGCGGAGGCTGGTGCCGGAGGCGTTTCTAGCAGCTTGCCGTCTGTAATGTCGTTCTCGTCAAATGGAGGAATGCCATCTCAGTCTTCCTCGTTTAGCAGCCATTATCTTCACCAGACCCAGGTTCATGCGTTCGTTACTGCATCATCACTATCGGGATGCTATGCTAGGGTCTTTGTCCAGTTGACCAAGGACAACGTTCCTGTCGTTTACCCGTGCTGGACTCTGGAGGTCGAAGGAATTGGCATTCCTCTATGCAATATCACTTATACTCAGTTCTTGGCTCTTGGAGCATGCGATCCGGCAACGCCGCAATATAGGGAGAAAGTTCGTTCCGCGACCCGTGCGTCTCAAGCATTCGAAGCATTGTACCTGTCCTACTTATCCCTCGCCGACGCACTTGCACTGTTGCCATTGGAAGTCAGTCTTGATTTGTGCATTATATACCCGACCGATGTCGAGAAGCAGTACCTCAATGTGACGGCTGCGATGGCGGATTTCAACACCAATGTTGATGCTATCCTTGGAGTCGTATTTGACCACGCTCGAAAAGTTCGACGACAAACAGCATTGTCCCCGCCATCGTCAAATACGATCCGGAACCGATCTTTGATTTTCAGCTCCCATCATCCGACCGTCTGCACGGTCCTGAACTGGAAGCAACCCAATTATCCCGTGTTTTTCTGCGTGAATTTAACTGAGGCGGCGCAAGAATTGAGGTTCACTAGTGCGCATGATTTGCCAGTTCAAGGTGTTGAAGATAGGCGGTGCAGTTCTTTGCGGGAGGCGACGACTTTTGCGAGTAATAATAACTTGATGGGCTTAATTTGTGCATCGCGGATGTTGGTAAGTGTCTCACGTGTTTGTTGTTCGACCAAAGTTGAGTGCATTCCTGACTATTTTTTGCTAGAACATCGTGCCGGCGCTGATTGAGAGTATACGAGTATCAGGTCTGGTTCTGGTCGCGCAGAACAGTAAATTCGACAAATACACCGGCAGCCAGGGAATTGACGGCATCCGAGACGATCAGGTACTTGAGTTTAATGAGACTATTGACATGTAATTGTAAATACAGATTGGGAGGAGTTTTCCTTTGCTTTTTTTAATTTAAAAACTAGAAGTTAGACTAAATGGATGCTTTTCGTTTACTGGATCGTAATTTCATATATCTCAAACTGGAGTTGTCTCTGTCATATTTTAGCTATTGAACCGCAATTTGCTAAAACGGAGGCAATTTTTTTGTATAAAATTTTGTATGATAATCTATTATGTACAGACATTTACTTATAAACAGTGAGTTTCATGATTTTCTTTTTGTTCATGACAAATACACAAAAAAAAATTTCGCATTCAAAAGCTATTTTACATACAAAAGAATTCTCACTCTAAAACAAGGAGACTGGCTACTTTCCAAGCAATGAATCACCGGCTTCATCCTGGATCAGCGGTCTCTCATCATCAACCATGAGATCCACCCGTCTGCCATCTTCAGCAATCAACTCCCAAGCTACCATCTCAAATGGTTCTCCCTTTGCTCGTCTAATACTTTTAAAATGCAATGTAGCGGCAATATTTGCTGATCCGATGATTTTATAACTTAGATCCACGTTTCCGTGTAAGAAGTCGAGCGAACCGGATATCCAAGGAATCGCGTCCTTGAACCGGATGTTTGACCCTAGCAGATCGCGAGCGGCTGGGGAACGACGGACAGAGTACATGGTCGATGAGACGATAGGGGATTGTTGGCGTTCGTAGTTGAAGAATCCAAGTGATATGACTGTCATTACTGAGAAGAAGATGGTGTAGTAACCTATTAGTCTTGGTGTTCGCGACTGCACATCTGAGAGACTGTTAGTAAAAGACAACGTGATGACGCTCGATCAAAAAATGCCCAGCGGAAACGAACCTGGCAGATCTCGGTCGACCGTTACTTTGAACTTGGACTTTTCAGACTTTTCTGCTGCTAGAGGCGAACCGTTGTCATGATTCCAAAGTGTAGACGACATATGAAATTGCCGGACTCGTTCGCCGCTGGCCATGGCCTGTATGCTTCTTCGTAGTAGGCCAATGTGCACAGGAAGCTGAATTCGTAATGGAAACTGGCGCCGCAGTAATGGCGTCCGACACATCATCCACATATCGTATTATTATCGTCAGCAATTGCTTTATTATTGTTTGTATGGCCGGTTCGGAGCCGACACAAACTAATTGACTGGCGAAGTCAAACATCACCGCCACATCACCGCCACAACGCCGCAGCACGATCGCCTGTGTTGGAACAATAAAGTTGCATGTCAATTTTTCTTTGCCTGGCATTTCACGGTTAAGAAAGATTGTCGTCCCATCAATTGCGACGCGAAAGGTTCGAAAGAGCGGTACGATGGTTGTCGGGAGAGTTATGGCCGCACAGCGGAGCGCTCTACTGTCGTCTACCATGCTTGCATGTTCACGGAGGATATTCTCGACCTCGACGTCGACGCACCGGGAGCTTCCGCCTCTGGCCGAATTCGTCTCCTCGTTCACAACTCACCATGTCGAAGAGCCAGTGACGACAATGCCGACAGAGTTACACACAGACATCTCGAACACGATACCAATAGCACCAGCACCTGAGTCGGGGCACCGCCGGCTCAAACGAGCCGAGCTTCCGCTGCCGGTCCTGTTTGATTCGCCCCATGCCGCACTATCGAGGAAACAATTGCCGAAACGAACGGGTACTGTCGCCTTCAAGCGCGGCATGATGTCGGTTTTCGACGAAAACGGCGCGCGGATCCCAGTCACGATTCTCCACATTGATCGTGCTGAGGTGACGTACGTCAAGACGGTTGAGAAACACGGGTATTTCGCAGTGCAAGTAGGCGCCGGCGCGAGGCATCCGAAGAATATTTCAAGACCTATGTTGGGTCACTTTTCGAAAGCCGGTGTCGCGCCTAAGAAGTTGGTGCAGGAGTTTAGAGTCAGGGATGAGGGTGGGTTGTTGCCGGTCGCGCACGAGATCACGGCTGAGCATTTTAAAGAAGGGCAGTTTGTGGACATTTGGGCACGGAGTAAAGGTAAAGGTTTTTCCGGCGTCATGAAACGACACGGGTTTTCAGGTTTGCCTGCGTCTCATGGTGTTTCGGTCTCGCACCGTTCGGCCGGTTCGACTGGTCAGAGTCAAGATCCGGGCCGAGTTTTGAAGGGAAAGAAGTAAGTGCCTCCGATATGTGCTATAACTTCTTGCGAAATACTAAACGGTTATAGGATGGCTGGTCGTATGGGAGGTGATTACGTTACTGTCCAGAACTCGAAGGTTGTCAAGATTTACCCTGAGTACGGACTAGTCCTTGTGAAAGGTTAGTTTAGCTGTATATTTACAAAGTGACCTTGTTTAGTTTTACTAATTACTTTCAATAAGGTCCCGTGCCAGGCCCTAAATATGCCGCAGTGGCCATCCAGGATGCGCTAAAGAAGTCGGATATGAAGTAACGGGTTAGGACTACAAAGTAGAGCTGATGGTTTTGTATATTTTCTTTGTTGCAGTTGTATATATGGTATCAATTCGCAAAATTTAATGTCCAAAGTTACGAACCGAGTAAAATCAGTACACGTAGAGTGCGCCCCGCACAGTTTTGCGATGGATATAATAATATTGCAATCTTTGCCACCGCCCAAACCGACAAGAAAAACAAAAAAAGAAAGAAAACAAAGCCTTTTCGAGCACTGCCGAATCATCAATATCAACTAGATCTATTACTCAGGCGAATATCTATTTCAGATTGTCCGAATCGTTAGCGAAACGAACCTGCTTCTTTGTCTCCTCAACCGTTGTCTTTTCCTCGTCGTCACTATCACCAATAAAGAATGGGTCCTTGTCCGGAGCTGGTTCAACAGCAGTTAACTTTTCCCATTTACCTGAATTTCTATTCGGAGACGCAGGCGACTTGGTGGACATGCTGCTGCGAGAAGGCAGTGGTGGATTGGATGTATACAATTCCTCTTCATCATCTTCCAACAGGGCCCTCGACTTGTACAAGTCCGGGTTCGCCAGAGGTCGAGCAGGTTTTTGTGGCGGGTTACTTGCGTTGTCGACTAAATTCAGATGCGAAAAATTTCCATCGAGCTCAGTGGGATCTCTGTCATACGAACTTTGTCGTCCGATACGATAATTATATGATGGCGGTCGAGCGGTGGATGAATATGCCCGGCCTGAGCCCGCACTTGCATAGTAATCTGTCTTGTTGGTATCTTCGCCATCCAATTTCTTCCTGAAATTCGCGACCCACTCGTTCACTCTTGTCCTCGTCTCATTGAATCCCTGGATCAGATTATCCTTAATAATGGGTAAATCATCATCAAAGAACGAATGATTCCTGTCGCTGTCGTTGTCGTAGTCGTAGTATTCACTTCCTTCGTCGTTCTGCGACCGTCTGGACCGTTGATCTGGCCTCTTATCAAATTGGCCTCGTTGAGCTTCTGCTTGAGGTCGTCGAGATGATCGTTGCTGGGACCCGCCATTTAACTCGGCAGCCAGCCGTCTGGCGTACGCCTCGTCTGCCTCCAACTGTGCGTTTCGAGCGGGCTGTTGCTTCTGAGGGACTGGACGAGCAGGCAAGTCGGGTTTGAAGCCAGGATCCGACATGCTCAGTAGCGCGTTGAACGCAGGCTGAACCTGCCCCCCACTTGCAATCAACACAGCTTTAATGATGTTTTCATCGATGTCCGGGAAAGCTTCTTTTAGTGTCTTGTGCGCTTGCGACATGGGCGAAAGCGGACGCGGCGGACGGGCTGGTGGCGGCTCGTTTTCTGTCTTCTCGTTCGTATGAGGAACTGAGAAATCCTTCAATGTGTCGGTCATTGAAGATGTCCGGTCAAGGACCGGGGATAATGGCGCTTCGGGCAACGAATTGAGCACATCAGTCATCTTTGGACGGTCAGAACTCGGAGACGTCGGGATCGATTTGATTGGCGGTTCTGATGATATCAAATCTATATCTCCAGTCGTTGTAGTTTCGGCAACGTCCGCGTAGTCCGACACCGGTTCTGGTGGGACTTCCTGGAGCTTGTCTTCAGCAGGAGGCATTTGCTATTTAAATACACAGCAAGTGGTTGGATGCTTTTGGGACGTTGGATACCGCAGATAGCCGAAGATTAACCGACGTATCCTAACCTGGTGTTACTTGTGTGCAGTCTATATGGCGACGATGTGTCTGATACTAAATGACGACGATTGACGGTGTTGAAATTAACTTAGGCCGCGCAACTCACAAGGCGAACGCCGCGTAAGTCTGCCGAAGTCATCGCGGCATTGGGAGTTGTGGCTTCAACTACGACAAAGTTTCCAGATCAAAGGGCATAAACGCGAGTCATACTGTTACTTTCGGCGTCAGCAACGAGGGGTTTGTGTGCTTCTGCCTGCCCTGCAGCCGGCCTGGATTTGTCAACGCAATAAGTTTGGCCAAGTAATTGCGGTCTTCTTTTTTATCGAAATATTACGCTGCACTGAGAAAAAACACCTCGACGCTGACGCTGGTAGAAATTTGTGGCCCACGTATTCTATTAGGGGAGGAAACTGTAGACAGAACAAGGACAGCGCGTCAAGAGCCAATAAAAGCTCAGGGGCGATCTGCAGCCAAAACAAGTCCACTTGGAGTGAATGAAACGAGCGAGTTTAAGGTGCTTATTACTATTCATCTGCCCGTGACCCTACAGTCTCGTAAATCTGGGCTATCGAAGGAGAAGCACCAGTCTGGAGAACTTCGTCTCTGGCTCATCAATAGTAAATATCGGAGAATTTCAATCCTATGCTGTACATAGTATGCCGCAATGATCTCACGTGTCCCCTTTGACTCTTGGTCGCCGTGCCCTTGTCGACGTGGTGCAATACTGGCTGTCGGAGAATTATACTTTCGTTTGAACAAATTCTCCTTGTTGGCATGTT
Organism: Lipomyces yamadae; assembly: GCA_030556285.1. NCBI lineage: Eukaryota > Fungi > Ascomycota > Lipomycetes > Lipomycetales > Lipomycetaceae > Lipomyces > Lipomyces yamadae. Next base: position 38,527 of record JAKTPU010000022.1, on the reverse strand, counting down.
AGGTAACATATATAATTTTCGCTCTGTGACGGTAAAGAACGCGTCTCGAACGCGTATAATTGCGTTCCTTGTTGACTTCAGGGTACGGGTTCGTTTGTTGTTTTGGCTAGGGGTTCGTGCGCGCTCTCAAAAATCTCCGAGCCCCTCTGCCTGGGCTTGAATGGTCTGTCTGGCAGAACTCCATTTGCTGCTTCTGCAAGCTAATGAGATCACTAGCGGAGCCTCCTTTACACGTCCTCCTGCTCCTTCTTGGCCCCTCCGCGACCCTCCTCGCGACTTTCATGCTGCTTCTGCAGACGATCGTGCATGCGACGCGTCCTCCCCTATGTTAACTTCTAGTACTCCAGAGGGAGATGTTCTCCTACGCAGGGCAACAACTGCAACCTCCGAATCGGTAGCTTCCACTTCGTCGGCTGCAAATGCTGAAAGCAGCACATGCTCTCCTAACAGCACGTCCAGCTTTTGCGAAAGGCCAGTTGGCACGCCAACTCTGCCAATTGCGCTTGGCGTCGCGTACGTTGTTGTTGTTGCCGGACATTTCGGGACTGACGTATGCTAACACACCGAACAGTATTCCTGTATTCATCTCTATTGTCGTCCTGGTTATCCTGCATCGTCGACTCATCCGGCGTCTCAAAAAAGAGGACCTTATTGCGGGCAAGATCGACCTTACCCAAGATGACTTCGACCTAACCCCGCCACGACAATTTCCCAGAGGACGCCGCGAACAGGCGGCCCACGGTACAGATTATCTACTCCCGATAAGCAACTTCAACTTCACTCAATCCAGCGTCTCACTCAATAGCCCGTACGACGTGGTTCCAAAGGAGGCATCCCGGATGCATCAAATCCAGAGTTACAAGGTGGCCCCACGTGCTCCTGAGTCCGCCATGTTGCGCAATACCGGTTACCTCCAGTCGGACTCACCTTACGATTTCCAGAACCACAAGTCCAAAGGAACGGCCAGCATGCTGTCATCGGTGACCTCGTATGCGGGTCGAACCTTACCGAATATGCAGATTCAGAGGCCGACCACTGTCCAAGAGTCGTTTGAAATGCAGGACATCTCGAAGCCACAGTTGGACTTGGCCCATTCCCCGTCGTCTGATGCAACGTCGTCGGATCCTATCGTGGCCGCTGTTTACAATGGATTTACACCCATCCCTGACGATGCCCCTTCGTCATCGGATCTGTCGTCTTCTCCACCCGGCATGTCGCTTTCGCCTCCGGAGTCACTCCAGAGCTCCTCACCAACTCCGTTTCCAAAACGCTCAGACTCTATCAACCGGCTCTCACAACGCTACCCAAGACCTCTTAGTAATACGCCTCCAGTCCCATTAAGAGATAGCAAGATACCGCCTGAAGATAGAGTGTCTTATTACGAAGACCAGCCTGCCTCGGAGAGTGATGTGGATGATGAAGCAGAGAGCAGCAGTATGGAAAGTTTCCACGAAGTTCTTGAGCCAGCGCCAGCGCAGTCGGTCGAGACAACTGACACAAAACAAGTGCAGACTTCCAACCTGGTCCCTCTACACGACGACGTGTCGCACAAGGATATTTTACGACGGCAGCGGTCATTTTCGTCACCAACGGACGCTGAAGAACGGGCCAATCGCCTTCGTTCGTTTTATAAGGACTACTTTGACAATCCTATGCCTACCGGACACGAACCCGCTCTGCCATCTGTAGCACGAGACGATTCTGCTGTGGCATACGAATTCACGGGCCGCGTCCCGACAACAGCGGTGATTGTCAGCCCTGAGAATTCTGCTCGCGGGCCACACTTGTGGGGACCGGGAATGAGGCATCCAATGCGCGCATACGACACTTTGCCGGACCAGATGCCGAGAATGCCGAGGGCCATGTCGTCACAGTCTGCCAGGCCTTATGAACAGCACGTACAATATAGACATGAGTCACAAGCATATCCTGCTTATAACAACGGCCAATATACTCCAGTATATCAACCACCGCATGGCCCTTCTAGACCCCGGCAGCGCATGCAACCAAAGGAGTTGCCTCGCCTGGAGCCACTGTCGCCGTTGCCTACGCCTCACCAGCTTGGGGAACAAACGATCCTTGGTTCTCCGACTTTATTCGCTCCGCCCCGCCGGCCAAGAGCAGGAACTGCTGGTAGTAGCGTGGGATCGTCGGGCGGAAGCCCAACCACGCCACAGCAGCAGTGGACGGATATGCAACTCCGAGCCTTGCCAAATCCGTATATGCTCCGTAACTCGGCTTCATACTCTGGCCTTGAGTTTCTACCTCCAAAGAAGTATTCGCCCGGTAGTGTCGCCGCCGTGGGCAACAGCAATGACAATGCTTATCAGTATGGTTATAACCACCACATAGTCGGCGACACGCTCAGTCAGCAGCTGCCTCGCGAATTAGTTCCGGTCGGCAGGAATGGTATTGAGGGTAATTTGCGACCACAGTGGCGCATGCGAGAGTAATAAGGAAATCGAAATGAACTGCTTGTACTCGTTTTGGGTCGCGAATTTTTACGTTGGGATACGACTTTTTTTCTGATTTTCTAAAGACTTACTCGGATGTTTGTATATTATAAAAAAGGTCTTTTAAAAGCGAAGGGAGGCAGACTTTTTGTATATTCGACTTGCATTTCGTGCCTTTTCTACTTTATGGCTTTCAGTTTGGTTCACTTGAAAAAGTGTTTGTACGATTGTGGATGACGTGCATTTTTTCTATATAGAGTAATTCCTAGTGATGCATTTATATCTTCCGCAATGGCATCCCTTGTTTTGGTCCGAAGCTGGTGCTGCTGATTGAAGCAACCCCGATAAGGGAGGGTCGACTTACTGGTCGCTCATTCGGAGCATGCGGCTCCACGTGCTTGGCTTGGCGTTCGACTTTGTATCCTTAAAACACGGACAACTTGGCTGCGACTCAGTGGTAAAGATTTGCAAATTTGCGGGCTATTGGCGCAGTTGGGTTTTCAAAACAAACAGAGATGTTCAAAGGAGGTTTTGATACTAGCATTCGGAAGCTCCGTTCCTGACTATGTTTCGATGGATGGCCCAACGTAACTCTTTCTAGAAAAGAGAATACCCATAATGTGCGAATTATGCGAGTGAGTGGTTGGGGATCCGTTTGCAGCTGCTTGCCAGCAACAGGTGCTGGTTAGTTATTTAAGAATAATTCCCTGGCTGTTTTGAACGCACGCAGTTCCGAGACTCGGGAACCGGATTACGGTATATAATAGATAGCAATTGAATAAGTTACATTGTTATATAGTTGTGATGCGGATCTAGGTTTGAACATGTTTGTACATTACTTTTATTGACAGATATGTGTGGGTGGTGATATGCGTGGGGATAAGTTAGCATGCCCCACGGCCACCCACTCAATAATCAGCCCTTCCCATTCTAATTTTCCCACCACTGCAAGCCCTTTCATCACGATCTTGTCCCCGGCCACGTTCTATTTCCACACACAAATCATTATACGCAAACACCGTTAAACAAACAACTTTTCCGGTGAATTAGTCCGCAAGCTCCCGACGCCGAGATCACATGGAGGCGATCCTCAATTTCGACCTCCCTGTCGACGTCGACTTGCTCGACAAGGTCGTCGACGCTTTTTACAAAGGGCCTTCGGATCAGGTATGCCACAACCACCCCCCCTTCCCCGCCACCCTCCTTCACTCGTCGGCCAAATCTCTGCTGCCAACGGAAAATACGCGTCATTCGCGAATGACCAAGGAGCCTGCAGAGAGATGCTGTGGCTGGGATCGGTTTGTATGTTATATTGGAAATATTGGCTAACGGTTTGATCTACCGCAAATTGCGGTGGGTTGCGGCTTGTAGCAGAAAGCAGCACAACAGGTCTTGACACAGGTACAATATGAACCTGCCATTGCATTATATTTGGTTTAGCGAAGAGTCTAATTTTTGTTATTGCAGTTCCAAGAACATCCTGATGCATGGACACGTGTGGATCAAATCTTGCAAAAGTCAAATAACCCGCAGACCAAGTGTAAGTTACAATCTTGATTCCCGCGAATGGGAACGCTTTGCTGAAGGCTGCGAAAATAGAGTGATAATGATCTAACGCTATAATTTTTTTTTTGTATAGATATCGCTTTATCCATCCTCGATAAGCTTATCAAGACAAGATGGAAGGCTTTACCAGTAGATCAGCAGCAGGGTACGTGATCATCAATGTCACAATCGTGCGAAATTTTATCGCCGCGATTATATGCGACAGGGGTTCATCGTGACCACCCAAGTGTCTTGCAACACGCATTGCTAATGATGGTTGGTTTGCTAGGGATCCGAAATTTCGTGGTGACAATGTGCATTGCGTTGTCCAGTGATGAAGCCAAGTTCCGCAGCCAAAAGTCACTGATAAACAAGTGCAACTTGACTCTTGTTGAGGTAGATTTTCCAAGTTCAGAATTTATGCTTGAGGATCATTTTTACTGATGTGGGGGAGTAGATCTTAAAGCAAGAATGGCCGCAGAACTGGCCAACGTTTATCCCCGAGATTGTGCAATCGAGTAGGAGCTCACTCAACGTGTGCGAGAACAATATGAGCATTCTCAAACTTTTGTCGGAAGAAGTATTTGATTTCTCGGCAGACCAAATGACGCAAGCAAAGGCCAGAAATTTGAAACAGCAAATGTGCACCGAATTCTCTGAAATTCATAATCTCTGCTATGAAGTTCTTGAAAAAGCAAATCGGCCGTCGTTGATTATTGCAACGTTATCGTCATTGTTGCGGTACCTTAATTGGATCCCATACGGATATATCTTTGAGACCGGAATAATCGAATTGCTACTTACGAGATTTTTGTCGCCCCCGGAGTTTAGAAATTTGACTTTAAAGTGTCTTACCGAGATTGCTTCCCTTGCATCTCCGCAATATGATAGCCAGTTCTTGAGCTTGTTCTTGAGAACTATGGAGACTGTTAATGAGATTATTCCATTGAGCACAGGTGAGTTCCCAAAACAGTCATGCAAAAAAGTTATTAAGTTCTTTTACGAATCGACTTTCTAGATTTCCGACAATCCTATGACTCCGTCGGCACGCGTGAGCAAGAATTCATCCAGAACCTGGCAATTTTTCTCACCACATTCCTCTCGCATCACCTTAAAGTACGAATTTTTAACTATCCCAAGGTAGTCATCACACTAACGATTTATCCAGCTCATTGAAGCGCAAGAGAATAAAGACATTCTCATCAACTCTCACCTGTTCCTCATAAAAATCTCCCAAATCGACGAACGCGAGGTCTTCAAAGGATGCCTCGACTACTGGTCGCGCCTTGTCCTCGAGCTCTACGAGGAAGTCCAGCAACTTCCACTTGCAGAAATGAATCCTCTCATGCAACTCAATTTCGCTTCTCCTGCAGGCATATTTGCAAACGGCGGCGCGGCACACCCCGACGTGCTTGCAAACTACCCGTTGCGAAAACACATGTACTCTCAAGTCCTTTCCAGTCTACGGTTAGTTATGATCGAGAAGATGGTGCGACCAGAAGAGGTCCTAATTGTCGAAAACGACGAGGGCGAGATTGTGAGGGAATTCGTGAAGGAGAGCGATACGATTACGTTGTACAAGAGCATGCGAGAGGTGTTGGTCTATCTTACCCATTTGGATGTCGTTGATACCGAGATAATTATGACCAATAAGTTGGCAAGACAAATTGATGGTAGCGAGTGGTCATGGAATAATCTGAACACGTTATGTTGGGCTATTGGCTCGATTTCAGGCGCTATGAGTATGAATGCGGTCTTATCTATTTTTCTGGTCGAAATGATTTTTAGCTAACGTGAAGGTAGACGAGGAAATGGAGAAGCGTTTTTTGGTTATGGTCATCAAGGATTTGCTTGGCTTGACCGAAATGAAACGAGGGAAAGACAACAAGGCCGTAGTGGCATCGAACATTATGTACATTGTCGGTCAATACCCTCGATTTTTGAAAGCACACTGGAAGTTCTTGAAGACGGTGGTCAACAAATTGTTTGAGTTTATGCATGAGACGCATGAAGGTGTGCAGGACATGGCGTGCGACACGTTCATCAAGATTGCACAAAAATGCAAGCGACATTTTGTTGCGCAGCAGGCTAATGAGACGGAGCCCTTCATTGACGAAATCGTGAGAACGCTAGATAAGATTACGTCTGACTTGCAGCCGCAGCAAGTGCATACATTTTATGAGGCCTGTGGATATATGATTTCGGCTCAGCCTGCGAAGAATATTCAGGAGCGACTGATTAGCGAATTAATGGCAATGCCCAATAGTGCTGTAAGTACATTTAATTCCCTTGCTCGGATTCCGAATAGAAGTTTCTGATCGATGATTATGAATAGTGGGATGCGATAATTCAGCAGGCTGCACAGAATGCAGAGATTCTTTCTGACACGAATACGATCAAGATCATCGCCAACATTATGAAGACCAATGTGGCCGCATGCACCTCAATGGGTGCGTGTTTCTACCCGCAGCTTGTCCGCAATTATTTGGATATGCTGGGCTTATATAAGGCTGTTAGCGAAATGATTTCAGAGTCGATCGCGGTGCAGGGGACCATTGCTACAAAGACGCCGAGAGTGCGGGGTCTGCGAACAGTTAAAAAAGAGATTTTAAAACTTATCGAGACATACATGAGTAAAGCTGAAGATCTAGAGACAGTTAACAGTACAATGATCCCGCCGCTGTTGGAGGCTGTTCTTGGTGATTATAACAGGAACCTTCCCGATGCCAGGGACGCGGAGGTTTTGAATTGCATGACAACAATAGTGACCAGGTTAGAAGGTTTGATTACAGACAAGGTCGTCCTTATATTGGAGAGTGTGTTCGAGTGTACGCTGTCAATGATCAACAAAGATTTTACCGATTATCCCGAGCACAGGGTTGAATTTTTCAAGCTGTTACGCGCGATCAACGTACACTGTTTCCCGGCACTCCTCAAGCTGCCCGGTCCAGTGTTTGGATATGTGGTTGATGCTTGTCTATGGGCCAGCAAGCACGATAATCGCGACGTCGAGGCCGCAGGCCTGAATATCTGCGTTGAACTGATCAACAACATCTCCGAAACCGATCCACAGATCGCGGACGCTTTCTACCAAACATTCTTCATTCACATCCTTAAAGACGTATTCTTTGTGCTCACTGATGCTGATCATAAGGCGGGGTTCAAACTCCAGGCGTTTTTGCTCGCACGCATGTTTGAGCTTGTGGGGACGAACAAGATCTCGGCGCCGTTGTATAAACCTGACGAGGCGCCACCCGGCACATCGAACGCGGATTTCTTACGGGAATATTCAGCCAACATGCTGTTGAACGCGTTTCCGCATCTACAACGCGCACAAGTCGATAATTTCGTCATGGGCTTGTTCAAGCTTACGGACAACCAAAACAAATTCAAGCTCAATCTCCGGGACTTTTTGGTGCAGATTAGGGAATATGGCGGTGATTCGACGGATTACTTGTATGCCGACGAACGTGAGTCTGAGATGCTTGCTAAGCAAAAAGCCGAGCGGGAGAGGGCGCTCAAGGTTGGTGGATTGATCAAGCCATCCGAGGTCGACGAGGACATGTGACTGGAGGATCATGTTGTTGAGAAAAAGAATGTCAGCATTGTCGAGACAGAGGATTGGACAACTGGGTGGTGGTGCTGAAAGTGCTGGTTGTCTCGTCAATCAAAAATTTGTATGACCATGGGAATATCTACTATATATTACTAATTACAGTACTATTACTATCACTACTACACTACTACTATCATTATATCACTTCTTACGCGTTTACTCTACAGTGATTGTGGGAGGTTGTTATATATATCTATATATCTATATATATTATAAACATATTAATTTTTTTTTTAAAATTGCTCGTCGTTTGTTTGTGTAATTTCCTGGTTTTGAAAAAACTTTTTGAGTTTTATCGTTTTTTCTTTGTTAGCTAGTTATGTTGCTAACTGGAAAGATTAATTTGTATGTAGGACAGTAGGAGAGGGTCGCAAATAAATGAATGAGAATGGCAACATAATTAAAAAGTCAAGTTAATTTAACGTAGGTGCATAGCAAGCGGCGCATCATAGCGAGCGGCGCACTTTCTACCCAATCTGCTACAAACCATCTTCCACACTAATTTTCTACACATAACATAACGGAATCGTCTTCAAACGAAAATAGAATCATCCTAGCACGTGAAGCAATTAAAAACGACTCTCGCCTTTCGGTTCGAGCCGCAGCTAAGATCTATACCGTCCCCGAAACAACACTCCGCCGCCGACGCGCCGGTAAACAATCGCGACGCGATATCTCTGCCAATTCAAAAAAATTGACCGATTTGGAAGAGCAAACTATTGTTCAATACATCCTTGACTTGGATTCGAAAGGATTTCCTCCTCGGTACAAAGGTGTGGAAGATATGGCGAACCGACTGCTTGACGCGCGTCACGCGACACGCGTCGGGCCACGATGGGCGGCAAGCTTTGTCAGACGGCACCCAGAACTTACCACGCGTTTTAGTCGGAGATACGACTACCAGAGGGCCAAATGCGAAGATCCGGAGCTTATTCGTGGTTGGTTTGCGCTGGTACGGAACACAATTGCAAAGTACGGCATCCAGGACGCGGATATCTACAACTTCGACGAGACTGGGTTTTTGATGGGCGTTATCTCATCCGCAACGGTTGTGACAAGTTCCGAACGAAGCGGAAAACCAAAATCGAAGCAGCCTGGGAATCGGGAATGGGTGACAGTGATCCAAGGCGTAAGTGCGCTTGGCCAGGCAATCCCGCCGTTCATCGTTGTAAAGGGGAAATATCACCTCCTCTCTTGGTACGAAGAAGGTCAGTTGCCAAACAACTGGAGGGTTGCTACAAGCGCTACTGGCTGGACTACAAATGAGATAGGTATAGATTGGATTAAACACTTCGATGAGTCTACAAAGGCTCAAACCATAGGTGCTTATCGCCTCTTGATCCTTGATGGCCATGAGAGCCACCACTCAACCGACTTCGAGGTCTACTGCCGGGAGAGCAACATCATTACGCTTTGTATGCCGCCTCACTCATCTCATATCCTCCAGCCTCTTGATGTTGGCTGTTTTAGCCCATTGAAAAAGGCGTACGGTAAACAAATTGAGGATCTGATGCGAGGCGGCCAAACCCATGTCACCAAGGAGGACTTCTTTCCCGCGTTTCATGCCGCCTTCCAGAGCGCCATGACTAAACAAAATGTTCAGGGAGGTTTTCGAGGTGCTGGTCTTCTTCCTTTCGACCCGGATCGGGTCATTTCGGACCTTGACCTCCGGCCTACGACCTCAACGCCTGTAAACTCATGCCCTGGCAGCCCCCAGGCCTGGGCCCCTAAGACGCCAAACAACCCAACTGAAGCATCTTCGCAGTCTACATTCATCAAGAATCGAATCGCCCGTCATCAAGATAGCTTGCCAACCTCAATCTGTGACGCAGTTGACCAGTTTGCGAAAGGTTCGATGGCTGTGATGCATAAGATGGAGTTGATGCAGGCAAAGATCAGAGACCTTGAAGCTGCAAATGAGAGGCTTAGTAAGCGTCGGAGGGCAAAAAAAACACGTTTACGCAATGGAGGATCACTTTCTATACAGGAGGCATCCGATTTAATGAATGAGATTGAGGTGGGTGTGCAGAGCACGGAGGAAACGCGTGGTGGTAGTAGCCGCGCACCGAGGACCGAAACACGTCCCCGGCGTTGTAGCAACTGCGGCGAGGCCGGGCATAATGCGCGTACGTGTCAAGTGGAGACAGAAATGTCTGAAGAAGACAATTCTGTGTAGTTTGAATTTATTTAATGGTATTTTTGTGGAATTAAAAGGGTGTTTATTAAAAAAGTGCGGGAATAGTGCGCCGCTCGCTATGATACGCCGCTCGCTATGCACCTACGTTAATCGTCAAAGAAGGCGCATTATATTATTAACTTCTCCCGCGATCCGCTTAAGCCATTTATTTTGCAGCATTATCGTGTCATACAATTTTCCTTATACAAACTGGTGTTAATGGGCCTCTCAACCATAGAGTTTCAGTATGCCGTAACAAATTAGCCGTTGCTTGACTGGGCAGCGTCATGTCGTTGGTGGCCGGCGCGTCGGGGAATCATAATCGGCAGTAACCGACAGCGTCGCGTTTGCTACGAGCAGACGTTGCGTCAGGCAAAGCCATCTTGAATCCTCTAAATGGGTTATTTACTAATAATCTATTGCAGGCGTACCTTGAGAACCAGAGAACTGCTAAATCCTGCAGCTATGGATGGAATCTCGGCGACGTTGGAGGCTGCACACTCATGTTGAAGATAATATTTATCCATCAGCCCAATGCTTACAGTTCTACATCCACTTCGCCCTGCAGTCCGACTCATTGTGGCAAGGCATTGCTCATTTCCATCTTACCTAGTTCTGAAGCAACCTACGTAAATTTAAATATGCTTGATATGCCAACTCTAGACTAGAGTGTAGGAGGCAGTATGGACGGTGCGACAAATAGTTTCATTGACGAATAGAACGCCATATGTAATAGCCGGCCATCTGTGCCAGAGGTCAAGGGCAAAATAGTTGCCACTATCTTCTAGACAAGTTATTTGCTCAACGGACCAATAATTTAGACTCTTCTTCAAAACGACAATGGAAACCCGAATGATCTAATCGGAGCCATCGCGGATACGCATCCACGTTCATCGATGCTGGTAGCTCTGTGCGGTATGTCAGCAGCATTTTAATCTACATCTTGGAAGTGTTGGCGGAATGCTTTCAGAAAACGAAATCTGACATCTCGCTGGATTCACCGGTCCTTGTTCCAGAACTAACGTTAGCTTTTTTAGTCTTTTAGAGCCGGGCAGCAGAGCACGGTTTCGAGCGGCTGAAGCAGTCGGATTCTGCGATCTCCCACCCTGAAACCTGGTTTATTCACAGTTATACATCACATCGTATCCTTTGCGGTTGGTGAGACCACGTATTTGCAAGTCACTTCGTCAATCAGCTTAAAGATGTAATTACATTTTACTAATCTCGGGATCCTCATTTTTTGCTCGTTGACAGCATTTGTAAATAATAATAGCGTATCTCCTCAGACAATATCGCCGCAGCCATAGCGACCTCTTCCGCATGACGGCAGATGGCAAAGAAAGAGTTGACTCTAGGCCACTAACACTTCTTTTTGCAGAACAAAATACTAAGGCCCTGATTCTTTTTTAATGGCCGTCCCATTTACTTTTTTAAATGAGAGCTCCATTTAAGTGGGGCCATTTACGTCCTCCTAATGGAGGTCCCATCTAGGACTCAGGGTTTCAGGCGCAGATGAGGGCTCCATTTAAAAGTGTAAACGGAGCTCCCATTTGAATCTGGAAGCTCCACTGAAACATGCACTGAGGCTCTCAGCTGGGTATGGTTTACAAGCCAGTTGACTAGCGATATAAAGGTATCGCGAAACATCCTTAAGGCGCTCTTAATGCGTTCAGGGTGGCCACAGTTAAGTAGCTCGTCCAGGTACTGTTCGCCCGCGTTCTTGTTCCAATACTTCCTCCTCTGTGGCCCTTTGTTCGGGCCCCCTTTTCTCCTCCATTGTAAGGACTCTAGTATAATCGTAAGGAAGAGGTCGTCGATTAAATCGTCTTCGATATCGATTTCTTGTTGGGAGTGCATTGTCGAGATGAGATACTCTGTAGTCAGAAAGGTGGGGTTACGGTATGTTTCGTTATGTAAATGGAGTTGAAATGGAGGGCAGACCTCCATTAGCTTTTTATATGGGAAAAGGCTGCCTCCATTTCAACTCCATTTACGCTAGTAAAATGGGAGCTCCATTTAACCTTACCTGATTCTTTTTGTGTTTAATGGGAGTACCATTAGAAGGGGCGATTCTTTTTTTTTTCGAATTTAAATGGGGGGGCCATTAAAACAAGAATCAGGCCCTAAGCTTCGCGTTCGAAAAGCTGCTCCTCCTGTTAGTGATACAGCGCTTGCTCCTCGTTTAAAGAACGACCTACGATTTTTTCAGGACATTCTGGACCTGGAATTTCGCACTCATAATCATTTCCTCCATAGGTCTCCGGTGTGGAGGATATGTCGACACACGTAAGTAGCGAACCTGATCTGTAGGTTCAATTGGTGATAGTTATCCAGAGCTCGAAACCTGTACTTTGGGGCGGAATGGGTCGCTATCGTTCCAAGGATCGTTGGATTTACCCCGGTTAATTAAGTATCCATTCCCGAAGAACTTAATGGCGTTATCTACTAGATTTTGGAAAATTATAGGAAGAGACCATATAAATCGCTGGAACCTATGACGAGGTGTTCTGTGTCAGAGATTGTCTGGTCTCGATATGCTGGATTTCCAAGGGATGAATCACACGTGGGCCCCGATCGTCTTAAACCCAGAACCAACTTACAAGCCTATTAGCATAAAAAATACGCAATAACGGGTGTAATTGTTTACAGTGCGTGGCTATTAGTTATCCTTGCAGTTAACCTTTAAACGCTGTAGCCAGATAGTCACACATGGCATGTAGATGGTCACCCCTCTTGGCATAGTGAATGGCGTGCTTAAATACGACAGCCTGGAATCTGTCAAGAAAAATGCTATAAACGCATTGATACGATATCCGTCCGGATTCAATTTCTGTTGCTATAACGGGCTCCGATGCAGTTGTTGTCTCTTTGCTCCCGAAGTTCAAATGCCAGGCATCTTGCATTATCAATATTTGTTACTCAAGTATCAGAAAACACTATATTCTTTCCCATTTACAGTGAAACGTTTTAAAATACCTCGACCCACAGGGACAGCATTACCAGTAGTCACAAGATGCATAAAAAGGAACATAGGCAGGAATCTACTGAAGATAGACATCAGTCATAAACAGAGAAAGCACTCCCTACATAAACCCATTCAGAATATTTCCGGAAGTTTCAGTCGGACTTGAGAAGAAACTAATGCAGGACTGGTTTCACACAGGCTACCGAGCTGGAGAGTGGCCCATAGCACAATTCACATCGTAGTCATAATAGCTGCCAGCAACCATGGTTGACCACCCTTAACTAAAATTTTATAATTTGTAATCAAGTTCTTGCTAAAGATATAATCTGCTTATATATGCCCGTTTGGTTTGCACGTGGGTGCAGTAATATACTTGTCTGAATGGATGATGCTACCATACAGGCAATGTAATGATGTACTAGGATTTACATTACTAGATGATGTAGTAGCTCTGTGATATATTGACAATTTATTTCCAGGTAGAACTTACCGTCCTCTCTATTCAGTGGGTAAGGCATCTTGTGGAAGTGTTGATCGGAGAGCAAACAAGTCGTACAATGTTTCAAATGTCACTCCTACCGAACGACAAACCGAATAAGTAACTATTACCAAGTAGTGCCATATATCGCCGTTCCATATATAAATGGGCGGATTAGTGCGGGCAAAGACAACGGTAGTTCACTCTAGATGATCCGCACGTCGTGATGTTTGACACCACCGTGGACTCGGTAACCGAGTGCGCGAGCAACGAACTCATCACAGCAGTAACAGCCCGTGCGCAACGGCCAGGATGACTTTCTCAGGAAACCTCCTTCACAATTATATCCTCCGGGGCTCATCATGACTGGAATTTCATCTCCTCAATACGCTTCGCCACGTGCCTGTTATTTGGAGATGCCCACTCTAGAGAGTGGTCAAGTTCAGTTTACTGAGTTAAGGCAAGATTAGGCCGGAAATTTTAGCGACTGAGCTGCTTTCGACTAAAACGCTTCTCTCGTTATATCCCTCACTAGCTAAACAAAACAAATATTATATTACAACTCATTTTTCCGAGGCAACCGAAGACGACCAAAACCTTGGTGGACCATAGAAGAGTCACGCTATAAGAAACGGCAGATGGAACTGGTTATTTTCAACATCTCTATGCGACGGAGGAGGATTGTCTGGAAACAAGATTCGTTTAATTGTAACAATTACGACCTCTTATAGTCTTCTACACTTTGGATGCACAAGCGTGTGTCTTACCTCAACGTCCTAATGCATGCTTCACCGACATATTTGAGCATGTATGGGTTTTTTGACCCGAGCTTACCACAATTTAATGAACTAAACTGTCTAGGGAGATTCTGGCCTCATCTGTTGTGTTAGCCTGTGGTCGGTCTGGATTGAGATTTTCGACTTATATGTCTGATCAGGCAATGGATTACACTGTCCTACAACAAAAACCTTCTCTGAAATGAAAACTATTTTGCTTAGCCAGGCGTACTACGGTCTCGCGTTTAAGCGGGCAGCCCTATCAGATTCACTGTTACCTGGTTTTGTGGTAGAGTCGTGGACACGGCAGTATATCAGATTTGGAGTACCATGCAAATATTGGAACATCCGCTTTACTGCATCACAGTGCATCCAACCAAGATTATGCGTATAGCGCCTAACAATACCAAAGCTGCTGTTGACTGTATCCGGATGTTATTGCCATACCGAATCAGTAATCTTCTACACTCAACCTTTCACACTCTCTCAGTGGGACACTGATCCAGACTCCACGAATTTGCTGTAATAATTCTTCAATGCATTTCTGGATTTAACGTTCTCAGATCTGTGCGCTTGTCTGCCATGGTACAAAGTTTTAACATAAACCACTCCCTGGACGATCAAGCTGCCAGAAGGCGACTAAACGGAGTCGAACCTTTATCTGAGAGGGCATTGGTTAGCTTTTGTTCCAGCAGTGAAATGCTTGCTTGAGGAACATAGAAACTTCGTCAAAGAAAACAAACGCCTGATTCATCGGCAAACCAGGTAAATTGCATGTAAACCGTTCCAATCGGCTCCGGAGATTTAGTACAGCTGTTTTGACATCCATATGATAGATGACCATTCGACATTGGATGACTATGCTTAAAACCTGTAGAATTAAGCTGACCTGCAACAGCCGCAAAACGTTTCATTTTAGTCATACCCCGATCTTTAGCAGACATTTGTTAGATCGGAGTAGGGACCAACCAGGGTCCACGCATCGTGTTTACTAGTCACGGTTCCAGTTATTTTCAGCATCAGGAGGAGAGTGGACTTCATGAATCGTCGCAGAGCCAACGCAATAGCATTTAGGCTGCTAAAAACTGCTTAGCACCACCAAATACGGTCACAGAACCGAGAAACTAATTCATTTCGATTAACATCAGAGGACGATGAGTCGAGCGATGAGTTACGATCTGACGAGAGTTCGAATGACGTTGGTCATTGAATATTGTGTGGCATACAAACAATATTCATAAAATGCAGCATTTCTGGAGACGGGCAATTTTTGCGTGGACGATAGTTCCTTGAGAATTCTACAAGATTGCGAACGCGACTTTCTTTGAATTTTGTTTCAGTCACTGAGCATATGAGCGATACAGCTCAAAGAGACGTAATTTAACGCTTGGTTTGCAACTGAACCATAATTCAAGCGGCGTTTGCGAACCAGTCGAGAAGGATAGAAAGATTTTGGAACTTCGGATGGATACCAGCACGTGAGCGTATAGCGCATGCCGCGTTCTTCTTCGTCTAGATTTCATCCCTCAGCTTGTGAGACGACATCGGTTTTGGATGTAGTCGCCATGAGAGTAAGGCTAGTCAAGACGAATTTCAACGCTTCGAAACAGCACATGTCACAGTGGCTGCGTGGATGGATTACTCATTAGGGCCATTTGACCGTGTGAGCAATTTAACAAGAGATTGGCAGGTATAAGTATGATGCATCTCGTCAGTCAATACTCTCTTCATCTAAGACCGCATCCTGGGAATGGAAGCGGAGCCGAGTATTGATATATGTAGGAAAGCAGTAGTTATCCGTTTCCACCCCAGCGGCCAATCAAAAAAGTTTACCAGTCATATCCTGATATCCAGGGTTGTAATAATGGAATTTCTGCGACACGGGCGAGAAACGAACCGTATCGTTTCGCAAGATATACCCTCAGTCGCCTCAATACTTCTTGCCTGATAATTCCGGCTGCCATCATAGTCTTGCGGCTCCGATTCGCGGCTCTCCGACTCCGTGCATCCGTTCCGACGGAACCGGCGTTGCCCTAGCAACCTAATACCAACATGCGCCAGTTCTTTGCGCCCTGCACAGCCGGTATTCACTTTGAAAGTGACCGTCGTACACACAAACTGGCACATGCGATTCAATAATTTGCGTGCGTCGTTGCGCATTCTACGCGTGGGGCTAGCCGCGTAGGCCCACCGAGGAGGACGACGAGGAGCAACTCGTTATCTGTGATACAGTGCACTATGATAATCGATAGCGCCGTTATTCACTCTAGATTTAGAGTGCACTAAAAGCACACTCCTCCCGGTAACTGCTGCACGATCCTCGGTTATGAATTTACAATGATTTCCTGTTGTAAAGTCATTTACGTAAGTTAACGCTAGAGCAAATAATAATAGTTAATACAAATTGGGCTCGGCGATGCCATCGGGCCAGGGTTAGGGTATCACAGGTCGAGAGTTGCGGGCAAGGTTTTCCGGAACTGGCTCTTGCATCTGATCTCGTGCGCGCTGATTGGCTGCAGCTATTACTAGCAGCACAAATGTCACGCTGCGTGGCTTTATTTGACCTGCAGACCTCTTGAGAGCCACACTAGTCCGTAAGCAGTTTAGCGCGACTGAGTTTGCTGTGTCAGGGAAACGAATAAATATTCCCGCCGATCCAGCGCCCGTCACGAGCAAAACCGCCATTTGACAGAACCAACTTTTTTTTCTTTCTCGCTCTCTCTCTCTCTCGGTCTTGTCCCTTTCTTCTTCTTCTCATCCTCCTTGTACATTGCGTGTTTGTTTCGTTTCGTGCGAAAGCATGCTGCTCAACGCCCGTTTGCCCGCAATGGGCGCACTTAAATCGGTGAGTTGAGTCTTCCTCAGCCAATGGACACGGTCGCGAAGTAAGGAGAAGCATGGAACAGCCTTTTGCAACAAATCAGGATTCCGTCACCATCGCGTCTGTTGCATAATCGACGTGCATTGTCCAAGAGAAACGTTTTTTATTTGCTTTGCTAACAATGTTCGCCAGAGTGCAAATGTCCTGCGCCTCGCCAAGACTTCAGTATGTATATCACCAGTTCGCCTTGCAGAATCGGCGCTCTAACTTGTACTAAGTCTCGATCACTCGCTACCATCGTCGACGACAAGGTTTCTCAAAACAATTGGGAAAACGTATGTACTACACCGTCGTGGTCTCGTGCACACTTTAATAATACTGTATAGCACTCCTTCTTGAACTACAAGAAGAATGTCGAGACCTTAAACATTGTCCGCGAACGACTAAAGCGTCCATTTACATTTGCTGAGAAGATCCTCTACGGCCATCTCGACGACCCCTATGGACAGGATATAGAGCGGGGTGTTTCCTACCTCAAACTCCGACCGGATCGTGTGGCTTGTCAGGACGCAACGGCCCAGATGGCCATCCTGCAGTTCATGTCGGCCGGGATGCCCCAAGTTGCCACCCCCACAACTGTCCATTGTGACCATTTGATTGAGGCGCAGATAGGTGGAGAGAAGGATTTAGCTCGCGCAATCGACATAAACAACGAGGTCTATAACTTCTTGGCTACTGCCTGTGCTAAGTATAATATTGGATTCTGGCGCCCTGGCTCCGGTATCATTCATCAGATCGTCCTCGAAAATTACGCGTTCCCTGGTGCACTAATGATCGGTACCGACTCTCATACTCCCAACGCTGGCGGTCTCGGTATGCTCGCTATCGGTGTTGGTGGAGCTGATGCCGTCGATGTGATGGCTGGACTGCCATGGGAATTGAAAGCCCCTAAGATTATTGGTGTCAAGTTGACCGGCAAGCTCTCTGGTTGGACTGCTCCTAAGGGTATTTGCCGACCCGCGTCATTCTTACTGTCACGTGCCCAGCTAACCGTACTTAGATATTATTCTAAAAGTCGCTGGCATTCTCACCGTCAAAGGTGGTACTGGTGCGATCGTCGAGTACTTCGGTGAAGGTGTCGATTCTCTCTCTTGTACTGGCATGGCGACGATCTGCAATATGGGCGCCGAGATCGGTGCCACCACGTCTACTTTCCCGTACAATATGCGCATGGCCGATTACTTGAAGGCTACCAAACGTGGCTTCGTCGCTGAGCAAGCCAATTTGTTTGCCGACCACTTGAAGGCCGATGAAGGCGCCGAGTACGACCAACTTATCGAGATCGACTTGAACACTCTTGAGCCCCACATCAATGGTCCTTTCACCCCCGATCTTGCTACTCCGATATCCAAGATGAAGGAAGTTGCCGTCGAGAACGGCTGGCCGACGGACGTCAAGGTCGCTCTTATCGGCTCATGCACTAACTCTTCTTATGAGGACATGTCTCGGGCTGCCTCTATAGCCCAGGATGCTCTCAACCACGGTCTCAAAGCCCAGTCGCTCTACACCGTTACTCCAGGATCCGAGCAAATTCGTGCCACAATTGCCCGTGACGGCCAGTTGAAGGTTTTCGAAGAGTTTGGTGGTCTTTTACTTGCCAACGCTTGCGGCCCCTGCATTGGCCAGTGGGATCGTCGTGATGTCAAGAAGGGTGAGAAGAACACTATCGTGTCGTCCTATAACCGAAACTTTACCGGTCGAAACGACTCGAACCCGGCTACCCATGCTTTTGTTACGTCTCCTGATCTCGTCACCGCTTTCGCTATCGCCGGTGATCTCCGATTCAACCCAATGACTGATACGTTGAAGGACAAGGATGGCAACGAGTTCATGCTTGCAGAGCCCACTGGTGCTGGTCTCCCAGCACTTGGGTATGATCCTGGTACTGATACTTACCAGGCGCCCCCTGAGGATCGAACTGTCGTGACTGTCGCCGTCGCTCCTGAGTCCGATCGTCTTCAAGTTCTGAAGCCTTTTGCGCCATGGGATGGTGCAGATGGCTATAGTCTCCCTATTTTGATCAAATCTAAGGGCAAGACCACGACCGATCACATCTCCCAGGCCGGTCCGTGGCTCAAGTACCGTGGTCATTTGGAAAACATTTCCAATAACTACATGATTGGTGCCATCAACGCTGAGAATGACAAAGCTAACACTGTCAAGAATTTCTTTACCGGTGAATACGCTGGTGTTCCAGATACTGCGCGCAACTACAGGGACCGTGGCCAGAAGTGGGTTGTAGTAGGCGGTGACAACTTTGGTGAGGGTTCCTCCCGTGAGCATGCTGCACTTGAGCCTCGATTTCTTGGTGGGTTCGCTATCATCGCCAAGTCCTTCGCCCGTATCCACGAGACCAACTTGAAAAAGCAAGGTATGCTTCCTCTCACCTTCGCGGACCCGTCCGCCTATGACAAGATCCAACCGGACGACACGGTTGATGTTATCGGTGTCACCACTCTTGCCCCTGGTAAGAATTTGAAGCTTGTTATCCATCCGAAGACTGGCGACGTCTGGGAGACTGAGCTCGCGCATACCTACAATGCTGAGCAGATTGAGTGGTTCAAGGCCGGCTCTGCTTTGAACAAGATGGCGGCTGCGCAAAAGTAATAACGGTTTTTGATGAATCTTTATTGTAAATTTGAATCATGAGATACAAGCTGGGCGCGAAAGAAGAAAGAGATCTAATGTGGTCAACCGCAGACGGGGAATGATCAAATGGGTTGGATCGATAACGTCTCATTAGATAGGAGCCTAGAGCTGAGTCTCTCAGCTACGTCCAATCTCATGACTTCATTCTTGTCTGCCTATATGATTGTAATGTGTCAGATTATATAGTTACATATGATACGTAAATTCATGGAAAGCATATAGTCGGCCACTAGCTTCTTTTTGCCTGTCTATGAACTACAGTAA
Organism: Lipomyces yamadae; assembly: GCA_030556285.1. Taxonomy (NCBI): domain Eukaryota; kingdom Fungi; phylum Ascomycota; class Lipomycetes; order Lipomycetales; family Lipomycetaceae; genus Lipomyces; species Lipomyces yamadae. Next base: position 18,724 of record JAKTPU010000022.1, on the reverse strand, counting down.
CAACTTCCGCGGAACGCTGGGGGCTTTTAGATCTGGCAGGCGCGATTATCCGCGTTGTTGGGAAACTGCCAAAATGTAGATAATTACAACTCATCGAGAGGGTTTTACTCTCTTGATTGCTTTCGGTCGATTGCAGATATTTTTGGGGACCTAGATCAAGACACATGCGTTTTCAGGAGGGAATCTTCATTATATACTTTGAGCTGTTGTAGCCAATATACTACCTGGCTAGCTAGGTTTTACGGGGTCCTATTCGTATATTCGTTCGTTATACCTGGCCCTTATTCATTCCGAGCTGTCAGACCGCTGTAGACAATTGCATGAATATAATTCACCCCCCTCGATTCTACAACCTGCAGTGGATGTTGTCGCATAGTTATTATATATTGATTGTACAAGGGAGGGACGCAGCTTGGGCGGGGAGAGGTAGCACGAGAAGCTATGCAGAAATACGTTAATCTGCCTGCAATTGACCTGTTTCTATTCCGTTTAACTAGGTCTTTCTTGATGACTAAATATGGGCTTGATTTAAATTCGTGTAACATCTCCAGTTGCAAAATCGGTATACGGACAAAACTATAACTATATAATGAGACGGATATGAATATACCCAATAAACCTCAATCAGACCTGTGCCATGACTCTCCAATGAAGACCTACAATACACGACCAACAGTAGCGCTCTGGCTCTTATCAATCGTCTGCACCTTCTTCAAATTTCGTCCCGCAGCAATTTGTCCTAATAACAGACTACGGTCGGGTAGTCCTCCACTGGCTTCTCCAGCGACAATAGGAGGGCTGATCGGCGCCCCGGATGCCTGAGGCATGGGCACTCCGAAGATTGGCGGCGGCGGTGGCGGTGGTGGTGGAAGTGCAGCTCCTCCTAATCCAGCAGGGAGTTGAGGGGGCGGCGGAATTTCCTCCTGCACGGGAGGAACAGGAGGAACCGGTGCCGGGGATGCTGCAGCTGTTTCGTACGGGGTACCGCGAGATGTCGATGTCACAGCTGAGGATTGGTCGTTCGATGGGACATGTTGAACCTGTTGCGGCATGCTTCCAAACAAGAGCGACGCCAAATCTGCGGGAGAAGGCTTTTTGAGACCACCACCAGTAACAGGTACAGTATCTTCGTCATCAGATGAATCGTCAGATGCAATCACACTCCAGTCATCGTCGTCATCGCCATGGCCCCGTTGGTATCGCCGTTGAGCATCGAGCGCTGATTGGTTCGGTAACGTTGTTGAAGACGAAGTACTCGACGCCGGTAGAACAGACGGAGTCGTTTGAACAGTTGAATGGGTGAGGTGCACTGGCGAGGCTGGACGAACGGGTAATGGACTTCTTGCAGACGCTGTTGGCGGAGACGGCGATGGTGACCTAGAGTCCACGCTAACTTCAACATGCACATCTGGTTTTGCATCTGGTTTTGGCCGATCAGAGATCGATTGCGACTGCGGAGTGGGAACCTGCACAGTTGCCTGGGCAGGCGCCGAGGGACGCTGGGGGGATTCAGTTATATTGAAGTCAACCTCTGCGTAACGAGAAGCCGTAGGTTTGGAAGAGTCGTAATAAAATTCGTCTTGTACCGGAAAGGGATTGCGTGAGGAGGACGCTGCAACTGCCGCAGCCGATGGCTGATTAATCTGAGGCTGAACTACAGACTGTGAGAAAATAGAACTAGAAGTCGATTCAGTAGCGGAAATCTTTGGCGCAGGCAATGGTGGTGCGGTTGCAGGTAGGGAGCTTAGTGCTGCTGACTGAGCAGGAGGAGAGAACTCGTTAGATTGTGGTTCGGGCGAGGGACTACCTGGAATTGGGGCAGCAAATGCAGACGAAGAGCTAGCGCCCTTTGCAGGACGTAAAATACCCAGAGCGGCCAGTCTCTCATTCATTCTACGCTCAGCTTCGGACTTAATCCATGCAGCACGCTCCTCCGGAGTTCTAAACTGAGAATAGAAGGATCCCGATCCTGGTTTAGATGATGCAGAAGACGCGACCGTGGATGTGGATGCGAGAATTGGAGACGCTGAAGCGTGAGCTGAAGTTCCATTCGAGATGCTACTTTCATTACCAGCAGGTTCGCGAACGTCAGAATTCTCCGAATAGGTCGGTTTAGTTAATACTCTATAAGAATGTCACCATAAGTCTAACAAAATCAACCCTAAGAAAACAATCATACCTCGGCTCGGATCGAGCTTTCCATCGCTGCAGTTCCAAAATCAACTCTCTAACTTCGTCCTCAGCACCAACGCCTTCCTCGAACAATTGACGCTCCCTCTCGACTTTGAAATCTTGTCGAGTTTCCTTTAATAGGCCTTCCAAAGAATCCTGGACCGCACGAACACTCTCTTCTACGTCACGAATCATTTGCTCATTCTTTTCCTTCTCCACTCGAATTCTATCTGCTTCCTCAGCGAGTCGCGCCTCAGAGGCCTGCTCATCATCAGCGACCCCATGAGCGGAAGCAGGTTTCCCTGTTAAGGCCGCCATTCTGCTCTGCAAAATTGCAAGTGATCTGGCCTTGCGCTTATCAGCCTCCGTGACACGACCGCCAGGTCCAGTACCAATTACCTGTGCCCCTGGGTGTGCCTTAGCATCTTTAATTCTAAATAACTCTAATTTGGCGTCTGATATTTTGTTTCCGATGCCACGACCGCGGCCGACGAGAATCGGTAGGCGATCGGTGAGATATTGTAATTGATTCCGCAACGCTGCCTTTTCAGTATTCACGTTCGTAGAAGGCGCAGATGAGGTGTACTCGTTGATATCCTCCTGAATCAGTCGAATCTTCCGTATCAGATCGTCCGACTCGTCTCGGTCTCGTGAATTAAGATATTGATCTTCGTTGAAGGCGAAGTCATCTTCGGCATCAATAGCGTTAAGCAAAATCTTCTTTTCGCGTATTGCTTTCCGCAATGACTCTAAAGTCTCTCCTTTCGACATATCCTTTCCGCTCGGACGAACTGAAGACTCAGATGGCGAAGGGGACTCAGTGGCAGCGCGAGAGCCACCATTACGACGACGGGCGCTTGAGACATAGAGCGCCGCTTCGTCGTCATTGTTTTTGAAGACTGTGGCGTCTTTCTTCGGTTCTTCGTTAACCGATTCTCGGAAAGAGCGTGCCTTTAGATATGAAACACCTGTTGTCTGAGGAAGAAGCGCACTCGATCTGCGCTGATCCGCGTCTGACTTAAGCATGTCTTTCAATGTTAACACCGACTGCGAGAGGTTTCGCGTCGACGGTGGAATTAATTCGGGAGGTAAATGGGCTGGAATTGGATAACCATTGAGACGGCGATAGACCTATAGCATATTAATATCTCCGCTGTAGCAATCGGGTTTAGTTATCAACTTACTAGATGCATGGCAACAGAAAACTCGGACTTATTAAGCCGCCCTCTATCTTCGGGATCTGACAAAGTCCAGATCTTTTCCAGATCATCTCGAGGCAATCCACTCTGACCGAGGATCTCCACGGCAGTCTCGCCAGATATGAAGCCTCTGCCAAGGCCGTCCCATGCATCGAATATATCATCAAAAATCTTTTTCTCCGCTTTTGTGATGGCCCACGATATCTTGTTATTGCCCGTCACTGCAGACCGCCCAGGACCTGAGTATGTCGGCCCGGTCTGGCCTCCAATCTGAGGCATCATCCGAGCCTGCAATGCCTGAATGCCAGGCAATCCAAAATCCATACCTGTACCGTTAGGTATGAGAGGCATACCAGGAGTACTGGGCGCACCATATACTCCTTGGAATTGTGATGGATTGAACATATCCACGGCTCGATTCTGATCCACCGATTAGATGTCATCGACTCTTCTCAATACTGCCACCGTCAAGACGGCAGCAAGCAATATTATTATTCACCTTATGTTCCACGTACAAAGTAGTAGAAGCACCAAATAAATGCGAAAGGAGAGCGAAGTCTAGAAATCTCGCAGTGTTTGGAAGTTCGTTCACTGCATGAAGCGTGAAGGAAGGCTCGGTGCCTAAACCTTAATATCAACGACAAAATCACTGGTCAGTGGTGACTCCGCGCGGCGGGCGAAATTTACTCCCAAAGAACTTTTTGGGAACTAGTAACAAATTCAACTTTGACGACTGGTTCAATAGAAAATCAATCATTTCGCGATGGTTCGAAAATTGAAATACCATGAGCAAAAGCTACTGAAGAAGGTTAACTTTCTTGAGGTAAAGGCTTATTTTATTTATTCCTGGACGTAGAATGTTGAGCGAGACAATATTAATCTTGTGACATCAGTGGAAAGGAGATCAGGGACATCGAGATGCAGATGTCATGCGACGATATCACATTCAGAAACGTGAAGATTACCATAAGTATGCGAGCAAATTTTGATCTGTAATATTCGGTGCTAATAGGAAAAGATATAACAAATTGTGTGGTCAAATTCGACAGCTCGCTCACAAGCTCTCACAGCTGCCAGCAAATGATGCAGTACGGACAAAGCACGAAACTCTACTGTTAGAAAAACTCTACGCGATGGGCATTCTAGCGACGACGACAAAGGTGTCCGATCTTGAGTCTAAAATTACCGTATCTGCGTTTTGCAGGCGGCGAATTGGTGTCGTCATGTTTCGATTAAAGATGTCAGAGACCATCAGCGGCGCCGTCAAATTGATTGAACAGGGCCATGTTCGTGTTGGCCCTGAAGTTATCACAGATCCGGCCTATCTTGTCACACGAAATATGGAGGATTATCTAACCTGGGTTGATTCCAGTAAGATCAAGCGCACAATTCTCAAATATCGTAATGAGCTTGATGATTTCGACTTGCTCTGATCGCAGATGGTTAGAGTTCACTTGTACATTAGTTAATATCTGATCGATATCTAGATCGTAGAAATGGAAATGTATGTAGCAACGACGATTGCTTGAGATGCTATCTTCCAAACGATGTGAATGTATCTATTTTTCGTCTATGACGCGGAGGTACCAACAATTTGTGGAGATTTAATAACTCTATCATTAGATGGAATCAAAATGTGTTACATAATGCTCTTTCATTTGCTGTACTCCACTCTCTATATACAACACTCATCAATTTATAATAAGAAATGAAAATGCAAGGGAAACAGCACCAAAGTATTTAGTCATCACGTTTCATATAATCCGAAATCACAATGTTCATGCTAGTATTTCCACTGTGTTTCACCGCGCATTCGCCTCTTAGTTACTAACGTTGCATACAGGAAATCAATAAACTTTCGCCCCCCCGTAGCCCAACCCAATATGAGTGCAAACACCGCCCACTGCAACTTGCCTGATATCGTAAAACTTCAAAATTTTTCCATCCGAATCTCTTCGTCGTCACCAGATGTGAATCCTTCTTGATCTACGACGTCGAAACACTTCGGTTACCTATCCGTACCAACAAATCCGCACTCTGACTGCGCTCCTCATAAATCCTGGTTAACTCTTCAACAATCCGGCCCTTTTTCCTACCTTTGAGACCGCCAATACCATCCGATGTTGTAGGCACACGGTCCCTGATCTTCTCCGGTAATAATGGCGGCAACATCACATTCTCTTTCCCAATAACTGTTCCTGCCCCTGCAGCAGCAATTTTCGGTGCCCGCCCAAGTTTTACTGGATTCGCTTTCGCACTTACATACGGCGAGACTGCCCGCAGCACCTGCGCATGCTGCTGTTGTGAGATAGAGTCAGCGCTGATGCATCGGAATCCGCCAACGACCGAACCTTTAGTCGTTTTGATTGGCATGAATGCAGTCCTTGTTTGTGCGGCTATAGTCGGTAGAAAAGTGGGCGCCGGCAAGGGGATATACGGCTTGTCCGACATCGATGTGATAGACGAAGTGGAAGAAGATAATGATTTTGTGGATGAAAATGACTTTGCGGCTGAAGAGGACGACGCAGCCGACGAATAGGAAAACGTAGACTCTGCAGATCCCCGTCGGGAGGATATTGACTGCCCGTCCTGCGATTGCAAGCGATTCAATGGAGCCGCTCTCTGCATAGACGAAGTAACAAGCGGTTGCGACTGATTCTTGGTCGAATATGAGAATGATACACTCGACGAGGACAACGCAGATGACGAGATAGCCTCTTCAGGGGCTGGTGGCTCAGGCATGGTAAGAAGTTCCACGCCAGACAAGTGACTTGACGACGAAACCGAAGTACTCTCAGACGAATTTGCATCTAAGAACAACGATGACGCCGACGTTGCCGACGCCAACGCTGTAGCGGAATCGGACATCACAGCGGGCGATGCGGAAATTGATGGTGAGGAAGTGGACGGCTTCCGCGAAGGCAGAGGTGGAGGTAAATGTCCGAGTGATTTCAGCGTAGTCGACGATGATGTCCGGCTTATGGTCTCATTGTTTCGGTCACCATCCTCGCCGTTGTCCTTAATCGCATCTGCTCCGGGAGCGATTGGCAGCTCAGTCCAATAGTAAATTAAGCACTCAAACAACTTCGTGTTGTACTCCAACACACGCACAACTTCCAACGGATCGGATATATACACGGTATCGCTTGACTCGTCAGGTGTCAAGGTCCTAGTGGAGTCCATTGGCGAGATTGATGCAGTCTCCTCAGTTGGCACGGCGATTCGAATTAAGCTCGGAGTAATGCACTTTGCAAGATTAGCAACTGTCATATGGGAAGACCTGTCGTGCAATGCAATTGTCCGAAGCAGCGGCACCAGAAGCGAAAACAATACAATAGTCTGCCGCGATAAAGAGGTTGCAACCATGATGGTACTTTCAGCGGTTGCCTTGAAATCTGGGAATTTTTCCATCAGCGACAAAGGAAGGGGTGGTGTAGGAAGCAGCCGAAGGAATAACTTCAAGAGGGATGCAATAACATGAGGACTGTACTCATGCAAATCAACAAGTTGGCATCTATCATACGCCTCGCGCAAGATACTGAGGTGATCAAGTTTCGCCGAGATTCGGAATATGCTTGGTGTGTATATACCTTCGACCGATAGGTGGTTGATGCATTCTCTCCAAAAGTAAGGCATAACATGGTCGCTTGGCAAATCACGTCCAAAGACAACTCCCTGTTGTGACTCAAATTCGATGCTGGGCTCAAGCTTGCGATCATGCACATATACAGCCAAGGGAATGGACACGAAGCGAATGTCGAGATGTTGTCCAAGTGCCGTCAAGTTTGGAACTGCAACAGTCAGTCACGAACGTGTATATCTACATCTGAAGTCCTACCATGAACTGCCTTCTTTCTAAATTTTCCGCTAACAGCGCCAGCAACCATCTCCATGATTGTCCGTACCCACCAGTTTTCGTGGACAATGTAGAGTCTTTTGAGATTCTTTCTTAAGTCCCTTTCCAGTGTTGAATAAGTCTGAATCATCCACGGCCATGACGGGCGATGTGTGTTACCTCCAGCAAAAAATATAATTGAGTAGTCACCGACATGTCTGACGACGGCAAGTAGATGAGGAAGCAGGAGATTGTAGTTGACGGATTGGGGTGCGGGGAGGGCAGTAGAGTTCAGCACGAAGACCGGGGCACCAGTTGCGGGATCCTCGAGATCCGTCGGATAAAGTACCCGGTTCACTATGTTTCTGATTTCAATCTCAGTGTATTCACGCGTCTCTACAGGCTTGCGTGCAGGCGGAGGAGCCTGAGGAGCCTGAGGAGCCATGATTACTGCACTGGACAATAGTATGAATCGTTGAAGAAGTGCCCGTCGTCGTCGTCTTGCTACCGCAGTCGAACGAGGATTAAACGTCTTCGAGTGAGAGAATTGCGAGAGTGTCGAGTTCTCAGATGAATACTGATGCAACCAATGTCGGAGAACCTGGCAGAGACACACGAGGGCCAGGAGTAGAACGAGGTCAACGCGTCTCCTCTTCCGGTACTGCAGAGCTAGTTCTGCACGCGCACGCAGAACTGATTTGCTGATTCGGGACTCGTATAAGATAATCTTCTCTCTGACCGAGCCAACTATCTCGAGAGGAGCACTCGCACGTACCAGCAGCGTTACTAGCGCAGATGCCCAAACGGCAGATTGAAAACGCAGTTTGGTTGCTATACTTGCTCGTGGCTAGATTGAACCAATCCAACAATTAGCTTTGCCAGCCTCAGCTGCAATGCTGTGTCATGAAATATCAACGTTGTTATTGTTAGTTGTAGCCGTAGAAGTGCGCGTGTCGCGTCAGGGAGACTAGTTTGAGGTTGTTGCACTTGGAATGTTCCTGAATTGTGGCCCTAACCCTTGCTTAGGTGACGTAGTTGACCTCAATATTGTGAATTGTGAGTTCAGGTTAGACCCGCAAGTTGGGAGGTTAACCCTAATCCACCAAGTTTAACAGATCCCTTCACTTCCTTGAGCAGCACCGCCAGCAACAAGAGCAACTACTATGATACTCAACTTCTCTCGAACTCTGACGGCCGCCCTCCACACAATTAAGCATAGCATCTCTCCGAAAAAGTTATGATGTTGCATAGAATAACAGGATAGGCCATTTCGTCAGCTAGACATCTGCGACGACATGACCTAAAATATTAGAATTTAATCAGCCTAATGCACCAGCAGTTGGTATAACTATTAGACCTGCGTCATGGACAATACCGCTCGCCAGAGAAGTTAAGAACTTTGCCAATGGAGTCTTGGTAGTTATGCAGTCAAGGTGAGCTAAATTTTGCTAAAAATTGGCATGCATGGGAATCGTGTACCACTTCAAAGTGGAAACAATCAAATTATAACTGTGCCGCATTGTGCAACGCAATAGGTAGTAGAAATACACCGTAACTTCGCCCATGTCCCCAGTACCTAAATCCATCCTTAAATACAGAGCGCCAGTTAACTCATCGAGATGGCGACTGTCGATCGCCCACGGCCGATTATATCAATCCCAGTCTTTTCGAACGTCGGATCCTCAACTTCGTGATCATCTACGGCCACACAACGACCATCGTAGCCTACCGCGTCCATGTCATTTTCGCTACCACTCTCCGTACCTGAATCATAATCCTGAGTTCGTGTAGTAAGCCTTGACCCACTCATACTTCGCCTAGCTGGTCCTGTGCCATTTGCATGCACGCTCATGCTGCGTCCAATGCTACTTGTGGCACCGCCGGCTGCCACAGTGAGCTGCAGCGATTCCCTGCTTCCGCCAAAGATTGAATCTGGAGCTAAAGCCCGAGTACTAGCGTTAGTATCAATACTCCTCCGCCGCCGCTTCGAAGAACTGGCCAGAGTAATGATTGAAGCATTATCCTCGTAATAGTAATTCGATATGCTTGTATTTATACTGTTTGCAGTCGATGTTGTTACATGATTAAATCCCGGCGGCAACGTCATTAATGACGTATTATTAGTTGATGATGATGACGACAAAGTAGATGGCGAGCGCCTCGAGCCCGTTGTACCGGTGGTTGTCGTAGTAATGGACGGCGTCAGTTGTGATTGCATATGCCTTTTGCTTGAGTGTGGCGTCATAGTTCCAGCACTGGTCGACGCTGTAGGGCTGGAGAACACGTTGTTGTATGCATAAGTACCGGCCGCGTTAGTTGCGTTGAGACCTGAACTGAAACTACTGTCAAGTGATAAATGGTCATCACAGGTGCTGCTAGAAGCCCGCCGCCGGCCGTGGGAGTGGTTTGCGTTTCCGCGGTACAAGCCGCTATGAACACTGTTGCCTGTGCTGGTCGTCAGCATAGATGACGTCCGAAGTGAATCGTCGCCGGAACCAGCGTGGTGCCGGTTATGACTGCGATTGTATAGCGGCGCCAGAGAAGATGATGTCGTGACTGGCGACATGCCGTCGACGTGAAAGTGAGCGGCGGCGGATGGATGAGAGGACTTATAGGGCGGAGAAGACGCGCTGGCTTTCGAATGTAACGAACGCGATGACGGTACGAGTTTTCTCACCCATGAGAATCGGCTTTTGCGGGCTATCAAGTCAACGGTCAGCCTTCCTGGGAACTGTGTAGATTGTTTATACTAAGTACATACAAGGCCCCGACGATCCTTGCGAAGAAACCTGCGCCGCCATTCCACAACTTGAACTTCGTCCGTAGGAACCGTCTCAATATTGAATATATCTACCTGCCGGATATCCGCGAAATAGAAGTCGGCAAAATGAATCTGAGCAAATCCCGAAATTCAGATCCGGAACTGCCGTGGTGGCTGGCCTCTCGAGCAGTTCACACTCTTTTGCAGTTAAACTCCAACCTAACAGTACCGCAGCGATACACCTGAAATAAGTCAATTATCGGCGATATTCCGAACTTGAACCTGCAGTGAAAATCGGTGGGAAGTTGCTGCCAAGTACGCGGCATCGGCGCGATTAACCAGCCACCCACAGGAACGCAAGTCCCAACCTCAGTTGTGACGCTAATAGACTTGGGGTGATAGGTTGGCGATGTGTCCCCAAAAGTGACCTCTAAAAGGTAACAATGTTCAAATGTACAAACGCTACTGTAGTTATTCCGTTAACATTTGGTATTGAATCCAGCGCTATTGGGCCAATGGATCTGCATCGACAGCATCGTACTGTTATTGATTCTGGTAAACAAGTAGGCGTCCTAAACAGCTGAATTTTCTAAGGACGTGGTGATGCGCGGCAGCGATCGATCAGAACTTCACCCGAGTGGACGAAGTTAAGAATCTGATCACGACCTGTTCGGTATAACCACAATCTTGGTCCTCTTTCTCCAACTGTAATAACATTGCTGTTTATTAACGCCGAGCTAGTATTTCTGCCGTGTGGAGGAAACTTTGCGCCCTAGCATGTAGGGCATCCCGATTACATGTCGTCGGTGACGTTTGTCCAGGTGGCATAGGAGAAACCATCAACAGAAACGAATTAATTTTATAAAATTATAATAATTGCTTAATATCAGTGCCGGGTACACGCTGTCTATGTAATGAACTCCAGTCCTCCCTAAATCAATGGTACATTAGATGGCCATTTGCAACCAAGCTAAACCAATCTATGCCCCAACATACAACAAAACGCATATTACATCCCTTCGCGCATAGAGCTAGCCAACAATCACACATTTCATTTGAGCTAATAGAAATCGCCCTGATCAAGCATTGCCTCGGCGACCTTGACGAAACCGGCAATATTGGCGCCCTTGACCAGCGAGGGCAAGCTGTCTGTCTTCTCAGACGAGTACTCAATCGCGGTGTTGACGCAATTCTGGAAACAAGTGGTCATGATGTCCTTCAACTTCAAGTCGACTTCTTCCCGGGTCCAGGCAACGCGTGCCGAGTTCTGAGCCATTTCGAGACCCGAGACAGCAACACCACCGCAGTTGGCAGCCTTACCGGGGGCATACCAGGTTCCGCCGGGAGATTTTATTCGCTCTGACTCGAACACTTCGATGGCTTCCATCGTCGAGCCCATGTTCGATCCTTCGGCGACGAACTTGCAGCCTGCAGCGACAAGCGCGGCTGCTTCCTCGCTAGAAACTTCGTTCTGGGTTGCACACGGCAGCGCGATATCGACTCCACCGACATGGGTCCATGGGCGGGATCCTTCGATATACCTGAACTTGCCAGGCTTAAACTTTGCATCGAGGGTCGCCAGCTCCTTGTGCTGAAGCTTGATACTGGCAATCTCAGATATCTCCTCCGGTGTGAATCCATCAGACTCAGACGACGTTAGGACGAATACGCCTTTGGAGTCCGAAAGCGATACGACCTTGCCGCCGAGCTCAATGACCTTGAGCGCCGCGAACTGGGCGACGTTGCCAGAGCCGGAGATCGCCACGGTCTTACCGGCAAAAGTATCGCCTGGATTGGCATAGCCGATCATCTGTTCGACATAGTATATGAGACCGTAACCGGTGGCCTCGGGACGAATGAGCGAGCCGCCCCAAGTAATGCCCTTGCCCGTCAGGACACCTTCGAACGCGTTACGATACCGTTTGTATGCCCCGAAGAGGTAACCAATCTCGCGACCGCCGACACCGATGTCACCGGCTGGCACATCAGTGTTAGGACCTATGTGACGAGAGAGCTCCCTCATGAAGGCATCGCAGAACTTGCGGATCTCATTGTCGGACTTGCCCTTGGGATCAAAGTCGGCACCTCCTTTGCCACCCCCCATTGCGAGACCGGTCAAGGCATTCTTGAAAATCTGCTCATAACCGAGGAACTTTAGGATTGAGAGGTTGACGGTTGGGTGGAATCGGAGGCCGCCTTTGTAGGGACCGAGCGCAGAATTAAACTGGACTCTGAAACCGCGATTGACCTGGAGGTTGCCTGCGTCGTCCTGCCAGACCACGCGGAACTGGATAACCTGTCAGAAGGGTTAGTATTATTCAGGCCAAGATCGTGCCATCTAATTGCGTACTCTCTCGGGAATGGAAACGACCGGAAGGGCCCGCTTTAAATGCGGCTTCTTTTCGAATAGAGTCGAATTCTCGAGTGTGAGCAGAAGCTCGTTGTAAGCTTGTTCGAATTCAGGCTCGGAAGGAAGAACCATTTTGGAGCAGTAGGTGTGGAATACAGGAAAGGTGGAGGGGTGCAAGGAAAATATACGGTTATATATGACTCAGAGAGAGCAAGAGCCAATCACTGCAACAGTCACCTGGCATCACGGTCCAGAGGTAGTACTTGGACGCCACGCTCCCTGCGCAGCGAAATAATAAACCATGAGTCTACGATTTTTTTTAAAAAAAAAAACGCGGCAGCTGATCTATGCGCCGCATCTTCGCGTTTACAGTCCGTAGACGCAGGTGAACGGATGGTGTCTCACCCACCAAACATGACAGAGTCCGCTCAGCGATTCCAAATGTTCCTTGCTTATCTCCGTTCAGTCTATGTCCCCCGTGTAATAATTCTTTGCTCTATATTTACTAGTACGTTACATAGACATAAAATTGAGCCCATTTTATCCTTTGCTGCATCCGGTTCTAAAGAGAATGCACGAACTGGGAGAAGAACAGCAGCGCCACAGACGTAAGCGTCACGATGTCTCGTGCGGCGCACACTCCCCGAGCCCGAAGCAAATTTTTTTTCGTTGTCTCGTGGTCCCCACGCGATTTCTGTGTAACGTTTGTGTAACATTTGTGCAACGAGCAAAAGCTTGTCCGTCACTACAGTCGGGATCGCGCTGGTCCTAGACCGGCTATCGTATCAGCCATCCAATGGCTGATACACTCAACAAGAGAATCGATCTCTGCAGCACTGTTGCCCGCATGCAGGCAAACCCGCACTCTTTCTGCGCCTTTGGGCACTGTCGGTGGCACTATTGGACGCACTACAAACCCTGCGGCCTGGCAGTAACGCGCGAGCTCGCGCGGATACGGAGTCAAGAGGGAAAATATTGGTGACTTCTCATGAGTTTCGGGCACATGCACCAATGCTGCACCATGTTTGTCGATTTGAATGTCGAGTTGTTCCAGGCGACTATCTAAATACTGGACCAACTTCCAAAGTTCTCTCCGTCGCTGTTCGCAGTATTAGCTCCCTAGCATCCCTCTTTCGAACTCAAACTATTTTCTCCAGCAGCTTACATTTTCAGCCTGCCCGGTCCATAGCAGCTCGTATGATGATCTAATGGCCGCTAGTGCTGGATATGACATGAATGTTGAATATATCAGGGGCCGCGCGTAGTTAACCAGGTACTGTTTTGTTATGTCCGAGCACAAAACAATTGCTGTATCAAGAATTGTTAACACGAAGACAAAAAAATCAGTTTCGCTCAACCTGCGAAAGTCAATCTACCACACTTACCGCCGTTGCAGCTCAACGATTTCCCAAAAGTATGCACACGCGCAAACACCCTGTTTTCGAGTCCAAGATCGCAGACGAGTCCCGCACCCCGCGGACCCATAACGCCAGTGGAGTGAGCTTCGTCTACAATAATATATCCGTTATTCATCGGAAGCAACTCGTCCACACATCCAACGATATCTGCGAGCGGTGCAACATCGCCATCCATGCTGTAGACAGACTCGAGACCGATAAACACATTGGCTTTACCAGCGGCAATGGACGGATTTATTCGTTTTAACTCGTCGAGAGTTGCTCGCAGGCTTGCCACAGAGTTGTGGGAGAACGATGCTCGGGCTCCTGCTCTTGAAAGTCGCATGCCTTCATGGACACTTGCATGGATATATTCGTCGTAGATTACAAAATCTCCTGGCTGAGGCACGGAGGCGTAAAGACCTGAATTGGCATCAAACCCAGAGTTGAACAAAAGCCCCGCCGGAGCGCGGTGAAATTTCGCGATATCCGTCTCGAGTTGCTCAGCAAACTTCGAATTTCCGTCCAAAAGCCGCGAACCTCCACTGCCCAGGTCGAAATCGCCCTGCAGATATTCCATATAAGCAGCGCGAAGGAGCGAAGACGATCTCAATGATAAAAAGTCATTACTAGAGAAATCGACCGAACTTTCGCCTGCAATTGTTAGACTCCTAAGCCCAGATCTTTGTCTGCGGAATTCAAGAGTATTCCGCATGGTCTCTGCAAGTGTCTCTTTCGGCATTGCTGCTTCTATCAGCGTCTAAACGACTATTTCTTGGTGTTGGGGCGTTAATCGTGAAGTAGCTCGAAAACAAAGTTCAAGGTTCCCCGGCAATTCAAACAGGGCCCCAGAAAATCATAAACCCTACGCCTCGAGGATCCGCGAGGCACGCGATGAACCTGCCTATAACACCTCTCATCGTGCACCGTTATACCTGATGGGTGTAATTCGATCGGTTCTGTGGAAGACCCTCAATTGCCATCAAGTATATGGCGCGAATACGAACGTTGGCAAAACTATTATTTCAACCGCGATTTGCGGGTCGCTGCGTCGAAAGTTCCCAGACTCCAAGATATGGTACCTGAAGCCTGTCTCCACTGGGCCATTGACAGAAGCCGACGACTAGTATGTTTGATGTTATCTGCTTTGTGCTTGGTAAGTTTTCCCAGGCTGATTTAATCCTTTGTAACAGTCATGTCGGTAATTTTGTCAGTGACATTCAAGCTGATTGCTTATATCAATTCGATGAGCCCGTCAGTCCTCATATTGCTGCAAAGCAATCGACCGGCAACTTTCCGTCGGATTCTGAGCTTCTGCAGTCGGTATACTCGAAATTGTCTCAATACGCCGATGACGCGCCGGGCTGGGCACTGGTCGAAACAGCTGGTGGAGTTCATTCCCCAGGACCAAGCGGAACTTCGCAAGCAGATCTCTTCAGGCCGATCAGACTTCCTACAATTTTGGTGGGTGACTCAAATTTGGGTGGAATCTCGTCTTCCATATCTGCATTTGAGTCTCTGCATGCTCGTGGATACGATACAAACCTAGTTATATTATTTGCCAACGACAGGTACAAAAATCACGAGTATTTGGTCGAGTATTTCTCCAAAAGAGACGTCACTGCGCTTTCGATTCCCGCTCCCCCCGAGTGGCAGCCCGACGGTGGCGACCGCCAGCGCATGACTGAATATTACGATAAATTGAGTCAAACGGGTGCAATGGAACAGGCTCTTAGCATCTTGAAGACTAAACATGAGCACAGAATTGAGAATCTGGCGAGCATGGCGTCCCGGGCCAGCAGTGTGATATGGTATCCGTTCTCTCAGCACACGTCCATCTCGGCCGCGACAATCACCACAATAGATTCTGCTTACGGTGACCACTTTCAAACCCTAACTTCTACACCGGAAATTTCGCAAGACCCTCTTCTGAATGCAACATTTGATGGCTCTGCCTCCTGGTGGACTCAAGGATTGGGACACGGTAATGTAGAGTTGTCACAGGCAGCATCATACGCCGCCGGTAGATTTGGTCATGTAATGTTTGCTGGGGCTGTTCATGAACCGGCGCTCACATTAGCTGAATCGCTGCTTGCTAATATGCGAAATTCGCGACTGAGCAGAGTATTTTATTCGGACAATGGCAGCACCGGCATCGAAGTTGCCATCAAAATGGCTTTGCGGGCTTCTGCAGTTAGGAATGGATGGGATGTATCAGTAAATGATATAGAAGTTATTGGACTGAAGGGTAGCTATCATGGTGACACTATTGGAGCAATGGATTGCTCAGAACCGTCTGTTTACAACGAGAAAGTTGGATGGTATAATGGTAGAGGATACTGGTTTGAATATCCAACAGTGCGCATGGTGGATGGCAGCTGGATAGTTGAGATCCCCGAAGCATTGAAACAAGAGCTGGGATCGAGTTCGCAGTACGCGTCTGTCAGTGAGATCTTCAACCTCTCTGGTCGCCAATCTGAACCACTAGGACAGCGATATCGAACATACATTAAAAAAGTGATCACGAAGCTTGTCAAGGATGATAAACGAAAGTTCGGGGCATTGATTTTGGAGCCAGTTGTACTCGGAGCCGGAGGAATGATACTTATGTGAGTAGTATTTTTTTTCTTATCGCCTTAAAGATTAGTATGATGCTAATTAGTGTCAACAGCGACCCTCTGTTTCAGAAGTTGCTGGTTGAAGTTGTCCGCGAATCTCGCGATATTTTTGAGTCAGGTGGTCGCTCACACACTCCTACTGACTGGACCGGTCTGCCTGTCATCTTTGACGAGGTTTTCACTGGCCTCTATCGTCTGGGAAGGTTCAGTTCGGCATCATTTATCGGAGTGGAGCCGGATATTTCCGTCCATGCAAAGCTTCTCACTGGCGGCTTGATTCCTCTCTGCGCTACCTTAGCCAGCGGGAGCATATTTGAATCATTTCTTAGCCCAGAAAAGTCAGATGCCCTGCTGCATGGTCACAGTTATACGGCTCACGCCATCGGTTGCACAGTGGCTCAGGCCTCTATCAATTCTATGCTGGTGATGGAAAGAAATCATGTTTGGGATGATTTCAAGGCTGAGTGGCAGGACTCCAAAGGTCCGGAAATTTGGAGCATGTGGTCTAGAGAATTTGTCGAGAAGCTCTCGTACGACCCTACCATCGAGGGTGTAATTGGTCTCGGCAGTGTCCTTGCCATCACGCTAAAAGATTGTGCTGGTAGTGGTATGTGATATTATGCGACAATAGCGAGTTGGTCTAACGTCGTTTAGGATACACTTCAAGTATATCGCAGGATCTGCAATCGCGTCTGGCGCGTGGAAAGTATCGCGAATGGAATATACATTCACGTGTGCTCGGCAATGTCATCTACCTGATGTCGAGCTTAACGTCGACAAAGCAAAATCTCCGAGAAATTGAGGAATTTGTTGAAAGCTGTATTTCTAAAGCATTGTGATTTCGTTTCAAGTTTTGGATGTGTCACTGTTACAAAAGCTGGATATAGGTCATTGAGAAACAAAAGTGGAAAGTGTACAAAGGTGTAGCTTCACACATGGTTTATCAGATAGATGAGAGCCAAAAAAATGTTAAAAAGAGCTACTATTGACAACCTTTCGGGGCATGCTGACCGCATCGGCGTGGAAATTGACAAAATTTTGTTACAATATATCAGTAAACTGAACATACATTATTTAAGCTGAATGTGTACTCACTCCCACATGACAATGGTAGATCCAATTGTTTCAACCCACGGCCTACCGAGCCACTGGCTCATGAACAATACGGAGTGCAATAGGAGCAAATCACATTCTTAATCCACTATCCTGGCTGGATAACATATTCGTCGTCAGTAAGAGTCTTAGGAGATATTATTCCATTAGAAACTGTTGTCTAAACTGTCAATTAAAATGCTAGTTTGGAGCTGTGATGCGTCATGGCTAGCCGTGGTATTGTAATTCAATATATTTAATATGTATGAATAATGCGAATAAATAATGCTTTTTACAGCATTCGCATTTGCATTACGACTATGTCGCTGCGGCCCTAAGCAGTGATTCACAAAGGATTTATTCCTGCAAAAAAAGGAATATTCCATACATATACACATAGAGTGCCAGGTAAATACAAGTCTCAATAAATCAAAGCACAAGCCAATTTGGTCTCGATGGTATGCCCAAATCTCACTCGACTATATGCCGTACATTGTGCGGACTTGTGACGAAAGCTACCATCAGGCGCACGTGGTTGCAGACACATCACACCAAAATTTGTGTATTAAATATTTCATTCAGAACATCGCTGCATCACTAATCGATTATTCCAAATTCAGGGGTTCGCCGCGAGAGGGCACTCAACGTCAATGTGGACAAACTCGATGTTATGACCATCAGGATCGTGAACAAAAGCACCGAAATAGCCCTTATGATACTCTGTTCTTAAGCCAGGCGGACCGTTATCTTTACCGCCACTTTTAACAGCAACATTGTACCATTCCGTAACCTGGGATGGCGACTTCGCGCCGAACGCAACGTGAGTGGACCCGATGGGTTTAGATGGGTCGGCAAGTGTCAGGCCGAATTCGGCCGCACGCGGATTCGACCTCGGGGCGTAATATGCGTATTGGTCTGGAGATCTGTCTGTCAGTATCGCTCCGTATATCCAAGCAGCAGCGACATACCATACGCGAACGAAACAACGTATCCGCAAGCAGCGAGCACTGGATCGTAGAATTCTCGCGACTTGTTCATGTCGGAGACATATATGGCAACGTGGTGGAGAGGCATTCTGTCCAATTTACCAAGAAATGCGATGATATGGATCGATGGTGGTATGGTGCCTAATCGTTAGTCCCGACAATTGGGTTAACCCTAATCCTAGCGGCCATATTTCTCCTTTTTCCCAAGGGTTAGGGTTTTCATTTTTTTTTAAACTTCTAGTTAGCTAACCAGCGGGCAGATAAATTGCCGCTCACGAAAGTAAAATAACTAAGTTACATAAAGTTGAACAAGA